>LJIJ01000294.1:0-149746 GCA_001718145.1 Orchesella cincta | reverse complement strand
AGTTGTTGTTGGAGACGAGAGTACTGAATACGTGTAAATAGAATGACTACTACTAATAAAATTATTATAATTAATTATTGTTACGTATTAGTTGGAATTTGCTACTTAATATCGTAATAAATGCTTAAACCTCCTTGGTAGCTGCTTCAATACTTGATCCAAGTAAGTTTGGGTTGACATATCGGTTGAGGTAGTAGTTACATCAGGAATTTCTACAACGCTTGAAGTTGGGTAGGTAGTATATCTCGAGAGCACAAATAAAAAACACAAGCTGAACACTATCACTGCTGGTGCACGCTGTTTTAATTTCATCAGTGATATATTTAGCAAAAACATTTTGAAGCATCTGTAGCTATCCCGTTTGAAAACTTACTGTATTGTAGATTCGTATATTATTATCATATTGAAAAATTATTTATTGTCACAAACTGCACAGATCATGAAAGGCATTACTATTATTACTGCCCGCATATTTCTGACATACAAGTATTTGAATTTTTTGAAATTCCCCTCTCTCTTTGAAATATCCTCGAATTTGTTTTTATTTCAAAATGTTTTTTTGCATAACATTTGAAATGTGTACTTTACAGTGCCATGTTGCGAAATTCACTGATTTGAAAGGAAACTATGTGCATTGGTAAGCATTTTTAAATACTTTCATGAAACACTGAAGAGTTATAGATTGACATGAATTTTCATATATAGCTGATGAGTAGCTGTAGACTTACTCATCAATTGTAGTTAATTGACAATGCAGAAAGAGAGAGTGTAGAACAGTCTAGTTATTCTGTCAAACAATAGCACAAGGCTATGCAACATTGCATTCTCTATTTCTCCTGAGAAATCAAGCTTGGTGACCAAAACGATGGACGTTCTAACCACTTTTCCAGTAGCTTAATAGACAGGTCGCCACAACACTTCCCTTTCTTCTCCCAACGGCATCACTTTCACATCAGTGCCTTTCAATACACGGTGGGCGACACATTTTAAAACGGAGTAAATAGTAAAAGCAACGTTATAGCGTAAACTGTTGTGATCAAGTTACCGAATAGAATTCACTCATGTCAAATATAATCCGACTTGTATTGGTTAATTAGTTTGTCCCTCAAATAAAATCCATTTCGAAATTGGATGTGAAGAGACGAGAACTGTCAAGCTACGGCTTATATGACCCACCAGCATAAACCAACTGCAGGTATGATTTCATAAACTTTTTGGCTACCAAGAGTATTTTAGCAAACATCATAATTTCTTTCGATTGCAATATCCCCTCTGAGATTAAGCTTAATAATCACGTATCGATAATAAAGAGGTTTCAATAAAGACACATTATTATGCGGTACATTTGAATTTTTATATTACATCTATAAATGCTGCAAATACATAGGCCGTAAAAGCCCCAGTTCATATAGTCACTGTTTTTCCCCAGTAAATAGGAAATTACTGGAATCAGTTTTATCATTCATTGCTTCCAACATGAAGCAACGAGGTGAAGTGGTAATAGATCTCTTGCATGGTCAAGGTCTTTCATTGACTGATTTTTTCTCACTTTCCATTTCTACTTTTCTATTAGCATTCACAGTTGCACTATTCACAATGGTATGATGATGCTGTCACAGATTGTCAATTGTCACTTTGTATCTTCATCCTTCTGCAAACATTTTAATGAAATATGCAAGGTTTGGTAAACCATGTTGGAGCAGCAACCAAGCTATAAATAATAATATCTAATTCACCTGGATCGCGAATATACCTGTGTTTATAAAACACAAACCCATAACTTTGCTATTAAATTTGATATCCAAATTTTATTCCTCACGAAACCATTGTTCCGTTTTTCTGTTACTGCTACCATATATATTTCCTTCCAAATTAAATATTGAGTTAGCTGATTTCATGGCCACTCTTCCAAGCTCCAAACTGATCATGGCTGGGAGAATTCCTCTCTGATGCAGTACGTTACGTATGCAGCGTTTCATTCAAATGGTAATATTTTTTTGATTATTGCAGAGCACACGTATTTCCACTGACGATTATTAATACGTTAATAAAAATATGCATTCAAAAAGCAACGTAGCACAATTTTTGCATGTAGTGTTATTCATGAATGTTGACATGAAATCATACGCTAAAGATTTTTATCTTAATAGTATATTAACGTTGTTGACAATAATATTTCGGGGAGTCTGCGTGTAACCATTTTAATTCAATAGCACGTGCATACGTAGGTAACCCATTTAATAAACTATTAGATACATACATACATACATTGTGATTTTTAATCATATACAGATTTTGTACACTGTAACAAATACATAAATGCAAACCATTCTACAAAAAGGTCCTATACAACAAGTGGTAGTGGTTGTTAAAATAAAATATTCACGACAACGACCTCGGTAGGACTGACTAAACCAATCTGACTTTAAACTGTGTTTTAACTAGACTATTATTGCGAATTCATAGTCGACTCGAAGGATCACTACAATATCCACTTATTTGGTGACATGATTCTGGCTGTAGACGATCCGCATGTATTCCGCGTCTCACCATTCTTGCTCGGTGATGAAGGAGTCGCGGATAAACACTGTTAGATCTATTTCGTGGACTAGACCATAAACGCTCCGCAAAAGCTGCAGAGCGTGGCCACAACTTCATTTCCATGTTGTGTTGATCCACCTGTGCAAATAGAGGATAGTGGTTACTGAAGGAATGACTAATTGTTATCCTCATGGATGCAACAAAGACTACAATTGCAGCCTTTCATTTAAAAGTTGAATGTAGTTTACCTTTTCTGCCCAAAGTACTGCCTCACCACCAAGTATTTGTCCAGCGGCTAATACATGGTATGTTGCGTTTGCTCCTAAATGATACTCTGTGATTTTGATGAGGTCGTTGTCATACAAGTTCTATTAACCAACAATCTCAAATTTATAAACCCTTCCCAGCTAGAAATCATTCACCTTTTTAGCTTTAAATAATAATTAGCAAACATTACCTGCCAGGTTTTGATAGTCCACATGTGGTCTCGACCCAGCCTGTCATAAAAATAGTACATGATACAACTCAGATCTTAAATGCTACATTTTACTGGTAGTTCATCAGTCGGTTATGTTAACTTACCAACTTCCATAACCGTGGTCTAGATATGCGGCATCCACGTTGGAAATTATGACTTTGTACTTTTCTTGCAAAATCTCACGAACATCGGTATGCGAAGCTATATAATAACAGCAATAATTCAGTTACCAAAGGGTTCAGTGGTAAATATTTTATGGACTTTTCTACATTAGCTTACATCCTGTCCATATTTGTATTATGTAGTCATTTGGACTGAGATGTTGTCGTCCTCTACTTGTCATGTCTGACGTCCAAACGATTGGCTTTATGTAGTGACCACCATTTGCTTCAATAAGCCTTTCAAATGCTGAAATTAACGTATACAATTATAGCTTTCATAGTTGTTGTTTGACAGATTTTGGGTTATTTCCACTCACCTTTCTGTTGGAAGTGTCCCCAGAGATCCATTAAATCATGAGTTCCTTTGTTGTGCAACCAGTTGCGAATTTCTGTGTGGTAATACCAGCACTGAAAGAAAACTTCATCTCCTCCCATATGGAACAGGCTAAAAAAATGTTGTACGAAAAATGTTATATTTACACCGATAAATACAATAATAAATTGAATTTTTAATCAGGTAGGGTTCATACTCCTTGTCAAAGACTTCAAGGAAATCGGCATACAACTCTCCTACAAAAATACATGCACGATAAGTATTAGCTCCACAGATTAAGCTTTCACACAATCAAATTGTAGAAAATGAACAAACTGTGGCTACTCACTTAGAACCAGATATGTGTAATTGTTTACAGGATTCAATTGTCCACACGGTGGTTGCCCACAATAACTCCTATAAAAACAAAGAGCTAAGATTAAAAGTATATCAAGCCATAATGTATAAAATGTGCAAAGCCATTGATAAGTATAGTTTGTGCATGCGACAAATTCTTTTGCTAATACCTCCATGGTTCAGCATTTACACACAAGGCCAATTCACCTAGTCCTTCTTCAGGTCCCCATTGCCATCCATTGCCTGCATGTGCTGGGGCATCAAGTTCTGGGATAATTTTAACGCCACGCAAACGTGCATACAAGACCAATTCTTTTACATCTTTAGGAGTGTAAATTTGAGATTTCGAATATGCTCCGTATGTAGTCATCTGGACGGGAAGGTATAAAATAGATTATTATTGTAATGTGCTTCTTTTAATCTAAGGTCAATATTGCTAACAGTTTCTCACATGTGGAATCCTTTTGGAGTAGAAGGGAAATGAATTGGTGTCCGAAATGTGCCAATGAAGCATATTCTAAATTGTCAACGTCAAAAACATGGCAGTTAAAAAATGTATTATATTAAGTTGTAACTAAAAAATTAAAGTGCAGTTATCGTAGGTTTCATACCATTCGGTTATATGACATTGCGTCAACCATTCGTTTCAAATACAAAATTGGTATGAAATTTCTGGACGTGTCAATCATAAGCCCACGATAGGCAAAAGCTGGCCTGTCTTCGATCGCTGCTTCTTTTACGATCTGTTAGTTAATTGGATTTTTATTAGGTATAATGGGACACAGTAGGGTACTCAATGTTTAATTAAAAATTTGATTACGAACCCTAAGGCATTTATTGAACTCATCATGAGCTATTAACTGTCCTAACGTTTCCAGTCCATGTCGAACTCCGAAATATGTTGCTCCAACAATATCCACATTAACTTGTGTTCCTCCAGACTAAAAATAGTAGTTTAATTGGTTTCACATTTCACAAGCACTTGCCTGGTAATATGAAGCATTTATGAAATGTTTTCTCGCATTACCCCATAGAACGCTGATATAGTTAGATTGTAGCTTTCATCAGTGCCTAGGGATATCCTAGTATCTGTATTTTGAGCAGTAAGAGTGATTGCAAGATAGTTTTGTTCAAACCCTCTGTTATTCTGACTTGGTGAAACATCGTCATCCTTGGGACTCATCTGCAAAAATTTACCGTATTTCGCATTTGCATTACAATATGGATACAAATATATAACAATTTGCAACATATTATAATATTTTGCTTACACGAAATAAATGATCCAGTAAAACATTTCCAGCATACCCCAACATAGCTTTAACAGCCTTGTGAGGTGCATTGATAGCAACGACTTCAGCATTTTGGGCATAAAAACCAACCAAGTGTGTTCCCATGAACGTCTTAAATATCAACAAACATCATGTCTTTTTGCAACCTAAATCTTAAACCGCACAATCTCAGACCAACTACAAAAATTGCACGAAACTGCAAACGATACTTTTGTTTTTTTGTCTATTTAGTTGCCTTTTTTTCATGATTACCTTGATGGTGGGTTGTGGCCACAGAGCTCCATACTCACCACAGGTAAGCCAACACACATTAAGGGAAACCTGAGGTTCTGATCCGTTAGCTAACTGGCGTTGACAAGAAATTCCATCCGAGCACCGCCATGTCCACGGAGACTCACTATAAGCGTAAGTGAAAGGAGTAAAATGCAGGGATAATACAACAACAATGCCAGCCAATGCCGGAAATGGATTGATGCTGCAAGGCATCTTGTGCGCCTACTGATATACTTATGTAATCCTATCAATTTTTTCAGACTATATTGCTACTTGGTCAAAGGGCAAACAACTCACAAACTTGGTTGTCCGTCCTTTTGCAACTGCCTAGAAGAAATTGATAACTCTAAATTTGGCCGAGGAGTTGTTGATGAGCCTAAACCATTGCTGCCGCTACTGGCACCGACTGTTGAAGCTAATCGCTTGGCAATTCCTGCGTGAACATGATGTGTGGAAGTTGTTTCGGATATGGAACGTCCACCATTAGAACCATTATCACTATTATCACCAAATTGAGGTACAGCTGCCTTCTCATGATTACTATTTCTCAACGCGGGTGAAGCATCACAGTTGGTCAGTGGAATCAATTGGATATACACACTTATAAATAGTAACGATGATATCACATAAATATTATGAGACGTCTTGGAGTACGCTAAGGTTCTACCTCTGCTTCGTACACGCTCACGAAAACACATTTCTGAATCACAACAACAAGAAGAACACATCTCTAGTGTGGAAGATGCGGAGCAAGATGAATGTGGGTGCTGAAAGTTATCACGAGATTTCATTTTGTCCGTTGATGATAGCGAAAATTTTCCATAGAGTTCGATTAGGGAAATAAAATGACTGACTTAACCAAGTTGACTGTAAAACTAGAGTAGTAACTTTTTATTTCAAGTGACTGTCACTTGCAGTCACAGAAAAGTTAAAAAAAGCTTATACACAAGTTGAGTTATGTGTAGATAGTAAATGGTTGGTATTGGTATGTGTGTTATGCGTTTTTGTACCCCCTCTCACTCATTCAGATCTCAGACATCGCCACTTCTCTACAAAACAACGCACAAAGACTTGTAATGAAATGAAGCCAACTGATTTCGAGAGTGAGTGAGCCGAGTGAATGAGAAAAAGACACAAGATGAAAACGAGCATGTGGGCAATCGAATATGTTGATATTAAAGTTCTAGTTTTGCTTCAAACTTGTATTACGCTTGCGAGCTTACTAACTATGCATTGAACATTTGTATGAATTAAACTTAAGCTACACAAGCTAAACCGAGTTTAAGTCTATATATTTATGTGCATAGTGCAATATTATGGACGTGTGTAACTGTACTAGTTGTATATATATCAAACGATAGTACAAGTAAATGTAGTAAATAATTTGTTGTCAATCTTGTTATTAATCAAAAGTAGAAGCTTTTGCTCTTATTCGTCAACTGCTGCGCAAAGAAAAAAGGCCACATGATCATGATGATCATGATTGCTTTAATTCATGAGGATTAAAGATTCACTTTTTTAAACAAGAGTAGCCGTGTAGCCTAGATTCGAAAGGACGCTGCTGTGTAAAGAATCTGAACAAACAAACGGTTCTGTTGTGACCAAGAACCAGAATGCGTTTTGTTGTTTCAAAATATCAGTCGCATGGAAGTGCATTTAAATGCTACACTAATTATAGCCAATGCGCATGAAAAACTGTCATTGTCTTTTTGACGTTACTTTATCTTTGGGTATGTCATGTACTCTTGTCATTCGCTTGCAGAATATCTCATAATAGAATAGAAATGATTATTGTACTCCACATTTCACTTTTATTGCACTCTCAGATGCCTACTCTGGGAAATTTTCTGATGGAATGGAGGGTGTGAATTTTGTTAAAATTTCTAAAACAAGCAATCTTTCTGTTGAGTCATATAATCTTTGATTGCGTGAGTTAACTGCAAATATGCACCATATATAACGATAATGTGTAGATTTGATCATGAGCTCCAACTCTGCATCAATATCAGTACACCTTCCCATACCAAGACTATCTACAATAATTTATGGCATTATAATACACGGCACGTTTCAAAAACTTGCGATTATTTCATTTGTACAGTCGTTTCATGCTGTATGGGTATAAAAATACACGGTTTTATGCAGCTGTACAAAGGGTCAGAAATTTGTCTTGCTTTTTGCGACAAATTAATAACGATTTGTTTAAGAGGTGACATCGTAGATTGTATAGTAAAGAACAATGTGAAATGTGAAATTTTCCAAATAACTTCGTCTTGCTTTCTTGAAAATGTATGGTATCATAAGCTTGAGGGAATCATCTACATTATGGTTGATACTGCAGGTAAAATTTAATCACTTTAATAAAACAT
Organism: Orchesella cincta; assembly: GCA_001718145.1. NCBI lineage: Eukaryota > Metazoa > Arthropoda > Collembola > Entomobryomorpha > Orchesellidae > Orchesella > Orchesella cincta. The sequence continues at coordinate 141,962 of LJIJ01000294.1, read as the reverse complement.
TTTCAAAAGAAAGCTTTATGGTTTTGGCGAATCGTGTTAGGAATGAGGTGGTATTGAATTTGGCATCTATCTTCTTTATGCCTATTTAAAAGATAAACATTGTTAATTAAGTACGATTGCAACGTTCCCGTTTCTTTTAAATAGGAAATACTTTGTCTTAAATTGTTCTTGTCTATCCCGCAGGAGTATGCCACAGTTGACAGCTATGTGGGAGCATCAATTTCCGTACTTTGTTAAAACTTTCAGAACAATCTAACAAAATTAAGATGTAACAAATATTAAGGTTTTGTTTAGACCTGGCTTAATATTTTTTTTTTTTAAATTTCGTTCAATTTTGGGTTTGACAATAATTTTTTATTTCACAAAAAAGCAGTAATATCAGTTAGATTAAACAACCCACGCCCTTTGATTAGCCAACGTCAAATGTAGTTTAACACGCACGATAAATGCAAAGCAATGCACTTGCACTGATGCATGGTCAATGGATGAGCTGAACTAATCGCATCATTGCATTATGCATAGGTACCTTGTGATATGAATTTTAATGCACGAGCCTATAAATGACGTAGTGTAAGTTCATTGTTATTCATCGTAATCTACATTTAAGCTATAAAGGAGGTTGTGCGAGGGTGTATACCGGCATTCCTTTTTTGTCACAGCTTACCTTTACGCTATCAAAACTTTTAGTACACTCTCGCCTCTATAAGAAATCGAATAAGATAATGAATGCACGATTAAACCGCATCGTACGCAGCTGTGTGATAAACGACGCTGGCGGCCCTGCCCTACGCTATTTTTCTTGCATTCATGTTCGTACGCATAAACAAAATCGAGATTAAGGAATTAGCATGAGTATGCAAAGGCACTGTGTGCGCGGAGAAGATACCATTTTCAGAAATTTTCACTGAATTTTGGAGGTCATGAAACATTTTTACACCATTATTCGGGTCATGGATGATGAATGCGAGTATAAGTATATTTTAAAATATTCTTATTAAAAACATTATGCATAATTTGACAGAATAAAGCGATGATGAGTCAGTTGAATACTTTGCTCGTCTTGATCTTAACCACACAATGAAGCAAACTGTTATATAGTAATGGTAATCGTTTCATCGTGTGTAGTACTATCGCATTCAACTCATCTATTCTGTTCATCAACAAACTATGTTGCGCCATAATAATATTCAGTCATATAAAAACCATCCAAAACCATGGGACTCGATGATCGTGTCAGTTTTAAAAAAACGCTCGACTGATGACTTTTTAGTGAGCTCGAGGCGCAACAAAAAAATTCAGCAACTTCCCCAATGATTTTAGCATAGATCCGGCAGAACGAGTACAACACACGTGCATAATATGCACAGACAACGTATATCTATCTATTGATACACAGTTGTAATAGGTGTGTTTGGCCTGGTTAACCACGACGAATGAAGACAGTGTCTAAACTCTCAGAGATGAAGTTTCTGGTGCAGTAGGCTTATGAAAGCATGACTGTAAATGCATTGTCATTGCCACAACAAAATAAATGAAGCTACTCGCTTGATTATGGGGTTGAGGATGATGCCATCATTTTACAAAACCACGGCACGAAGTTACGCTTCCTTACCGTCCTCGTCGCAATCTGGTTATTACTATTACAATTATTGCATCGCAGGGTAGTTTTCTTGCGTGTTGAGCCTATAACAATAAGGGTGCACATTGTAACGAAACCAAATGCTGTCATATCAAGTTGTTCTATAATACATAATGACCAGTTTTTCTCAATGTGTTTTTGTTTTGCAGTTTTTGAGTTGACTTTTATTTTTACAAACGCGTCTTTCAAAGTTTCGATTTCATAGATTAGTTGTAATAAATCCGGCTTCGCAGGAACATGCAATTTACTATTTACACTTTTTGGTTAAATGGTATGTGGTAGTGAGTAGTACACATATTGGATTCAAATATTCGTCTGCGAAATGTTCTTTAAAAACTAGTTACTCAGACACTTATAGATGGTTATCGAGAGCCACATATTTTGACAAAGACACATGAAAGTTATTTTGCACTTCTTGCTAAACCGAGCTCTAATCAAAAGTACCTTGTCAATGTCGGAGTTAAGTTGGGAGGATGGTGCAGCCAGCGTTCAAGTAATGAGGAAGCTAGTTTATTACCCCAACTCATCCTCCCAATGATTTTCTGTGCCTTGACTTTAGCATTCGTTTATAATCATCGACACATGAAATTAAGAAAGCAAAAAAACAATCAAATGGCACATGAGCGTGAGGTTGACCGTAGGAAAACATGAAGTGAAACTTGAGTAAATTTTCACCTTGACCTACAATCAAAATTCAAGTAGTCTAAATTTGTCACCAACTCTCATACAATTCCATGGGTCGTTACCCTAACCAACTGCGTGAGTTGGCGTTCGCTTGCATCTCTACTTGTACCCAACAGCTTCAACATCCGTGGTCTAAAGTTAAAAAAAGTGGTGCATATTTTTGTATGCCACAACACAACATTAATTTAAGTGCATCGCTATTGCCACAATTACTTATGCTGTTGGGATGTTTGTGGTGTCTGCAACATAGCATACGTTTCCACGCTGGAACTTTGATGTAACTGAAAAAATTGATGGGAAACTTACTGAGGATGAGAAAAATAAACCAGTATACACACCCAAATAGGATTATGTTGATCCTTCCTTGAGGTTTTGCGAAAGCATTAGGTTTCCAAGGATGGGCTAAAACCTGTTGCGTCAATATAAAGAACATATTCATGATCACTGGATAAAAATACGGATTTATTACGTTACCTATAATAGAACTGTATTAAAAAATTCATTTGATAGCATTGGCTAACCTACGTAACCTCCTCGGCTATCATGAACAACCTTTCGTCTTAGGCCTTATCATATATGTATTGTAACACTCAATAAGCAAATTTCAGCTTTTGATCCTATAAGTGATTCACAACTGACTTTATAAATAGCCATGTAGTACACTTGCGATAATTACAGCTCATGCGTCCGAGGATGAAACTCGGCCTTTTTGATGCGAACAAATTCAAGATTTGTCACAAGGAAGTATAGAAGACTTCCTTCTATCACCACCAGCCACTAAAATCATTAACCTACAACGTGCTACTATTGATGACTTGATTAAATGTAGAAAGTGTTTGCGTAATTGCATACCCATCCTGTAGTTATATACATCATTTGTTCATTATATTTGCCAGTTGGCTGGAATCACTCGAGATTTTTACCAACTGAAGATGTGGTCATGTTGATTATGCAAGTGAGTTTGTTGTGATGGGTCAGAAGGTTACCCAAAGTTTATGTATCTTACTTTAGTGTGTAGAATCAATAGAATAATTATTATAACCTATACAAAAACAAATACTAGCGTTGTATGAAAAATAAATTTCATAGCATACATGCATATAGATTTCAAAGCAATCTTCTTTGTAATTACGTAGTTTCTCTTCAATAATTGCAATTTTCCTGAAGTCAAATAAATACTATGCTTTCGAATAAGCGATGCATTAAGTAGCAACCTTTCCCAATTAACTAATTATTACTATTTGACGCCCTTAACCATTTACTAAATATAGGTATAATTTTTTGGAGTTGTAGGGAGAAAATATTTGATGACAAAGTGGACATTTTGACACTAGAGATTACTGAAGCAAATTGCTGCACATCAAAGGGCAAAGTGAGACAACGATGAATAGACACAATCTTTTAGTTATCTGAATAGTTAAGCTTTAATTTATATGAATGCAAAATACACTTTTGATATTCTTTCAAAAGCAAGCCAGGAATAGTCATATTGCATTTTTAGTTCACTTCATGTAGATAATTTATGCAAAGCATGAAAATCTAATGACATGAGTTGGGAAAGATAATGAATACAATTTTATCCTAACCGAAAGTCGTTTGTGCGCTTCACCCACCAAATGTAACCGCATGTATTGGCTGTGTTAAGGAGATCAAAAATAAACTTATTTCCATATTCTACTTTCTCCATTTCATACAAATTACTTTGCAACGGAAAGACTGAATCTTTCATACCAAATATGAAAGACGTGTTTTACAAAAAAAATTCCAAATGTTTAGTGTTTTACCAAAATGCGGGCTTTAAGGTTTTTCACAATTATTATTTCCTGCAATAAATCCTCTTCCGCCGATGGAATTAATGACTTAAAACATAAAATGTACGCAATGCAGTGCATTCCATTCATTGATATTCTGGCAGGACCATGCTAAATTACACGCAAGCATACTCGTACATCCTCCCGGAATCTGGAAACAAATTTAGCAAAGCAGTGTTATATACTATCCACTATCTATGCAAGTATGTATGTATATGATATAGTCCTATTTCTCATCTAGATATACCCATAAGCTTTTATATGGACGTAGCAAAGGAGAGTTTTGCAAAAGACAACCAAGCACTCGCGCTGGGACCTGAACGTGACTCCCATACATCGACTGAGGTGGAATATCAAAATACGTCTGTTTTCCTCTAGCTATTTGTGTACTTGAGGAAAGAAAGGAAGGATATAAGTACGTATTTTTGTACACACAATAATGTACCTGCTATGGGGTACCTATCCAAAAGAACACAGCCAAAGACAATGCAACTACTATATGTATACTCGTATCTGGGTTTTGTTCTATAAGCGAAGAAAACAACTAGGTAGGGTAAGCACGGATAAAGGGCAGATTAGGTATATCCAGGGATAATAAAATTACAAAATATATTTCCAAGTTGTTTCAGAATTTTCACCAAGAACTAGAGCAACTATGTGAGCGACTTGTTTAAATACAGTATTCAAAAATGTGATGAAGAGTAGTTCATATCAATCTCAAATCCCTTCCAACTTAAATAACCCAGTTTTCCGTTCTTAACACTTTTTAAAAGAAAGTGAAAAGCAACGGGAGTGTGCGATGTCAGGAAGAACGTTTTTAAATACAATGTAACAATAAATTCAAGCAATTTCTGTCCATGCACATGATACAAAACAAAAATATCGGATTCGGAAGCATCACTAAAAAATTCAATTTAATTTCATCCACATCTCAAATTTTTCATTGCAAATCATAGTTACTTGGTAAATATCTCAGTTTTAAAGCCTGATCAATTGACATAGATAAATTCATGTTGATGCGAAAAGTGTATGGATAGAGAGCTACACAAGTTTGCAAAAAGCGTTGTTAAAAGTTAAAATTAATGATTTAAAACTTGTTATCTGATAAAACAATTGTCTACTGGACCAATAAGTCAACCATGGCACGAAGACCTGGATTAACTCTTAATCCTCCATGTGAGTTTGAGTTCTAATGTTTAAATAAATGCCTTTGGTGAAATCAAACATCAAAAATGTATCAACAAAAAGTGTTACTTTAGTACACACGAATGCTAAATAAATGTTTTGTTCATTTACAAATACAGTGAACTTTGGGGGTGATATAGCATCACGAAGAAAGAACTTGGGCCTGAATTTCGCAAACCTTGCGGATCAAAGACTTACAAGGGAGCAGGAAGAGACGGAGAGGAAGTTCAGGGAGGTTGATAACAGAAATGGGCATATCACTATCAATGGACAGGTATATTGAGTAGCAATGACTTGAGGTTCATGATGAATTATATGAAGATATAAGAGCAAACCTTTTAAAAATAATACTCTGCAATGTAATAATTTAGACTTACAAGACAACAATAGAAGACATGGAGCATCTAGGAGAACTTGGTAGTGGTACATGTGGACAAGTAGTTCGAATGCGACATAAACCATCAAATCATGTAGTTGCTGTAAAGGTATGGTTAAATGATATTAATGGCTTAAGTATATTTTGCTAGAAACACTTAACCATTTTCTAGCATTGAAATTATAACACCCACTTTGTATGTTAACTTTAGCAAATGCGGAGATCCGGTAATAACGACGAGAACAAGCGGATTATAATGGATTTGGAGGTAGTACTCCGGTCGCACGATTGTCAATACATAGTCAAGTGCCTAGGATACTTTATAACGGATTCGGATGTTTGGATTTGTATGGAAATGATGTCAACGTGTATGGATAAGTTACTCAAGCGGTTGAAGCAGCCCATTCCAGAGATAATTGTGGGAAAGGTGGCAATGGCCACTGTAAAAGCGCTTCATTATCTCAAGGAAAAGCACGATGTCATTCACAGAGATGTGAAACCTTCAAATATTCTATTAGATGAGCTAGGCAATGTTAAGCTTTGTGATTTTGGAATTTCTGGAAGACTAGTCGACTCCAAAGCAAAAACTCGGCAAGCTGGTTGCACTGCATACATGGCGGTAAGAATGTTTCCATTATTGAAATACCTTTGTCCATTGAATGTAAAACTGTTATTCACTGAATGAATGCAAATTTTTATTCCTTATAGCCGGAAAGAATTGATCCTCCTAACAAGCACTCGCCAACCTACGACATACGAGCAGATGTCTGGAGCGTCGGAATAACAATGGTAGAGCTAGCTACGGGAAAATTTCCATATGAAAACTGTCAAACAGACTTTGAAGTGATGACAAAGATTTTAAACTACGACCCTCCTAGACTTTCCGATAAATTTAGTCTAGAATTTCGTAGCTTTGTGGAAATTTGTCTAAAAAAGAACTTCCAGGAACGTCCCAAGTACAAACAGCTTCTAGAGCATCCATTTATAAAGAAAAGTGAACAAACCACAGTAAATCTACAAACGTGGCTGGACGTTGTGAGCGGGGATCGTAGAATGTATTATCCTACTAGTTCATTTTCCTTTCCATCGAGTAATCTGAGACATTCAGGACGTTTCTACAGGAGCTCGACTAACCCTTCAAGCAATTACCCATCTTCCAGTCCTAGTCCAGGGTCGAGTCGTAGCAGATATGAGGATTTTGCATTACCCAATTCTCCTAGAGCAGGCACAAGAGCAGACTTCCATGTTCTTCATTCAGATTCTTCTTCTAGTTTAAAAACGCCATCAACTCCTGGAACACCCAGTCCCAACGCTCCCCCTGATCCACCACCAAGGTAATTATACTTTATACTCACCATTACTCATAATAGTGTACAAAATCATTAAATGAGCTGTCAATTTTTTTTGCATTTCAGACGGAGCTTACAAACTCCAACAAATAGTAGTAGCTCAAGCAGTGTAAACAACCTGAGTAGCCCCAGCCCAACATCCATATCCATGGCTAATAGCAGCCCTTCTCCAGACTGCCCACCACCACCTGTACGGAGGTATTTTTGCACTCGCCTATTCTTTACGCCTGAGCCCACTCGGAAAAGATTTTTTGAATTCTCCCCAAATGGCCAAAACTATCCGCATTAGAAATTCAATCTCCTCTTTTCTTTAAAAAAATGAGTAGTTTCTCCCAAACATGTCAACTTTTTTGTGTTTGAATAAGGAATTTTGAGCAAATTATTAAACAAAAAATCTATTTCATAACGTTTGCTGCTATTAAAAAGTAATGGCAGCATTACTAGATCCTGAAATCAATCTGATGATGGGCTCTTCACTCGCCGCATCGTCGCCACCGCCACCCATATCGCGCAAGCTCGTAGAAAGTAGAAATAATGCTTCACTTGACCTTGCATATAATATCTACCGCTTTCATGCTTGAATTATTGCAGTTGTTTGTCTACAATTTTTCGCACTTTTTCCTTGCTACGATAATTACCACTTTATTTGCATTATTTAGCCATTATGCTGCTGTTTTTTTGTTATTTTTATATTTCTACCCTATTATTCTTTTTTATGAGTTTCCTTGTTTGTTTTATTTGATTTTCAGGCTGCGAACAATGCTCTTGTGCTACCCTAATTGTTGATTTATTTTTCACTGTGAAATTATAATATTTTTTGGACTGAACTGGATAAAATAGGATAAAATATATACTGTTTGTCTTTAGAATGAATATACAGTAACAATTTATAAGGTTATGAAATGCATGAACTCAAAGTGATGTCACCGTTTACTTACCATCTATTTTTACTACAATCGACATTATCTCTTTTCTTCCTTTTTTATGCAACTCGAAACTTTCACCACTCGATAAACCAAAGGTTCCTAATTTTTTATGTTTGCATGTAACGGCTATGAAATTCACTTGATTTTCTTGTCTTTAGTAATACCATTTCACTACTCACTAGTACAATAGGGCTATATATCTCAATGTTTTCATTGTTATTTGCCAGATCATTCATGCGACTTATTTATAATTTGCAATTGCAACAAAACCCAAATGAGTATTCAAAAAAGATAAACCCAAAAAAAACTATCAAGTGCCAATAAGATTCCTGTCGAACTTGTTGGGTTACATCTTTCTGGTTGCATTTTAAGTCGTGAACTACTAACCAAATATAAAAGTAACAATCAAATCAAAATTTATTTATTTCATAATAATTACAATTGACTCCTCCTCAATAATACCAATACCACAAACTGATATGGAGTTGAAGGGAAAAGTGGTATGAGTTCAGTAGTAGTTTTTAAACTACGTTGTTCACATTTATATAAAATGTTTTGTCAAATTGATGATGACGATATGAAATGATAATAATATGTTTAGATGATAAGTTTATATATTATGTTAAAAGTATATTTTGATTGAGTGTCTCATGTCTACGCGTACGGTCATGAATGTTAGCCATTTTTGAATGTTAAATTATGTGTGTATAATATGTTTGAATTTATATTCTTGAATGGAAAGACAAAAGAGAAAACCCCTCGGTTTTATGTTCACGATAATATCGCATTGTAGTATTTTGATACGTAAGTTACGTAACGTGTATTTTGGATTTTAGAAAGATTCGATTAGCGTGTGGATTCGCGTTCATTAATTCCGCATACGGACGTACATATTATATGAAGGAGCATGATGAGTATAAGTAAAGTTACAATTTTACCTTACGTATACTTAATTATTATATACAGTTCCGCAATTACAATGTATGTGTACTAGTACTAAATAACTATATATTATCGCCCGTACTACCAAAAACCAAACCAACCCTTCGTACGACTGTCAAATGTATATTTCGCTACGCCGTGAACAGATGGATTTTGGAGAATAGCAATAGGCGCAGCGTATCAACAACAACGTTTCAACAAAATTTTAATGAGGTTTTATCCAATAAAGCCGATGTTAGTCAAATTCAAATCCGTCTTGAGTCTTATGGTTCATTTGATTTTCAATGTACTCATTTGCATCTTGTTTGTACACTGTATTGTTTTCCCTAGCATATTTCATATTGTGTTAAAATTTACGAATTCATAGTATCTGCCAGAGACCTGTACCCTGTGGACCTTTTTTGTGTAACAAAAAATATGGATGGAAATGGCTGCTGACACATATCACATTGTTAGAGATGCATTTTAGTTGTATGTACGTGAAGCGATCATCGATTGTGCATTTTCATGATTTATGAAACTAAGTATTCGAGTTCTATGCTTTGTGAAGAATACAATGAAAGAATTGAAATTTTGGCATCACGAATTTCAAGCATTTATAATTTATATTATAATTATTGTTTATTTTATTTCCGAATGAAACCCGAATTAAAGCATACAATTTAATGGTGATTGTTTTAATATAAGTAAACTTTTTAAATTGAACTGAAATTTACCATAGAATATTGAATTTAACTTAAGTATTAATTTATATATTATACGCGTACTTGATTCACAAGTTTTTGAAACTTTGAATTCCACATGCATTAAAATGTAAGAAAAATTATAGGTAAAGAAAATTATTACTCAAATATGAAAATCCCTTTTTTATCTGCTGCATACATTGAAAATCTTTCTTCAACTGTTTACTTGCATCCGCAACCCTGGCCAGAAGATGTACATTTGCAATCAGGTCCACATGAGCAGCCGGATCCACAAGCTGACTTCTGAGGAGCCTTACAATCGCAACATTTGCAGTTGTCCCCACAAGTGCAAGCATTTCCAGCTTTGCAGTCGCAACACTTGCAACTATCTCCACAGCTGCAGCCCTTTGAAGCTCCAGCCCCTGAAGATGAAGCTACCTTGCAATCGCAGCATTTGCAGTTATCTCCACAAGTGCAGGCGTTTCCAGATTTGCAGTCGCAACACTTGCAACTATCTCCACAGCAGCAAGCTCCAGCCTTCTTAGTTGGAGCCTTGCAATCGCAGCATTTGCAGTTATCTCCGCAAGTGCAAGCAGAGTTTCCAGTCTTGCAATCGCAGCACTTGCAGTTGCCGGCACATGAGCAGTTCTTTGTATCTAAAGAAATTCAAAAAGAAGGGATTAAAATAAACAATTTCCTCTAATATGCAAAATCTGTGAAAGTATGAAAAATGCTATGAAAATTTTTCATTTTCCTCGATAGAAAACCTATAGTGTTTGATAGTATTTTATTAAAACAGCTACTCAATTAAAATTTTGTACTCACCAGCCATTGCTAATTAATGAATTTTGTAGAACCTTTCACAAAATGACGTTTAGGAAATCGATCGCAGGGAAGTCTGTCTCGGATGAGTTTAAATAGAAGATGTGTATCGAGTAAGCTACCTTACTTTGTTGCGTACTCACGAAAGAATGATTTTACTTGCACTAGAACAGTTGCTCAAATGATGGTTGGTGGTCAATGAATGTGTGTGCGTACGGAAACTACTGTAATATACCGTACGTAAGATTAGTGCCGTGTGCAAACCCACATACTTTTAGTAGGACCGTGTGCATCTACACGCACTACTTGCACACGGGCCCGACACAAACTGCGCTTCCTTTCTTCTATATTCCTTGCCTGCTGCCTTAATATTCTTGTTTTTGAGCTCGCAGTCCGACGAACATGCACATGAAAATAAGCGAGCCGTGTGCAAAAGGAGAATTTTCCCAAATTCATAGAACAGTTTCAGTCATTCATCTATACTACTATCCTATCTAGTCCACAAAGGCTCACATATAAATACCTCTACAGTTTTGTGAACCTTTTCTCCATCAATATTATGTTCTTCTGCTATATGTATGACAGTTTGGACTTCTGGATATGAGAAAATTAAGATCATAAGTTCACAACAGGCCACAAACTGTTGCCTAAAATTTACATAGAATGGATTTTGGAGTTGAGTCATCAACCTAAACCTAAGTAAACGTGTGATATTATGTAGATTAACTCTTGATCATCCAAAACATCATTTCACTACGTCGTAAAAATTCCTGGGTCACGTCATATATCACATACCAAAGTCGCAAAGCAATCATACATAAGTCTCTATGATTCATACACACATTTTCTGGCTTGAACCAGACCATAGTTTGAAAATTAAAAATAATATGTATCCTATACTAATGCATTTTTAACAAATGAGATGCGACGCGAGGTGAAGGACATACAGACAGTTCCAAAACATTTTTCTGCATATCTGCAGTCGAACCATAATAATACAACACAAGTCAAATGTGCACCGACAAGCCCTTGCCGACTGTGTTTTCATCAAAGCATGAAAGGTTAATAGAATAAAATTCTACGCAGTTTTTATTAACATCATCGTTATACATGTTTATGACGAACATGGATTAACATTAGCGAAATTCCACGAGCAAATTTGTGATTTTAATTATATGCGTTTCAGATTTCCAATAGCATCACTAACATTGCAATTTTAGCCGTGGAATTTCAATGTATTTGGGCATTTTAAATAAACTATATTGACCATCACGAATTTATGAGAAATATCTACTAACGGATAGCAGAGATTTTTCCTTGGCTTTATTTTTGTACATGTTAACAATGTAAACGGCTGAGTGAAACTCTAAATCTTGATTACATGCCTTAATCTGGGAAAACTTTGCCTTTTCATTGTAAGAAATATAAAGACTAAATTATATGGTACTGACTTTCTTTGATAAGATGAATTTTGAGTATTCCGTACTGTATGCTGCACATCATAAATAAAAGTGGTACTTGGTACAATAGAAGATAGATGTGAAGCATGCATTGGATTGGATGCTTTATTGGTTCATACACGTACCTATATAGAATACGATTTATAGGAAGGAAATGAAAGAATGTCTAGCAAAGACGTTTCATGAATGAATCACTTTGCTTTGCTGTTTTTATATTTTTGTATGATGTAGCATGTATAGCCAGTTTTGAGATTGGGTCTTCTAATCAAGATAAATATTAGTTTGTAGTTTATTTTATATCATTTATTAATTTATCTAGCTTCTTTTACCGATCTTCATGCACCACAACCGACGTTTTCACACAACAAATGAAATGTTAAGTGGGAGCTATAGGAAAGGCACCATTCTGGTTAACAAGGGCATTGAACTGATAACTCATCTTAACAATACAAGTATCACTATAAATAGCTCATTTCTTAAACCGACTCAGAGGTATGAATAGGTTTCATACATACAACGATTTATCATCAGAAGAAGTAACAATAAAAATATGAAGTGTCGATTTTTAAGCTTTCGATTTTAATCATAAGCAGGACGTTTTTCTCATTTATGTAAACGCAGCAAAAAATTATTTATTGTCGTCTGCAGCTGGAAATATAACAGATAAAACATGCAGCACACCAACTGCTAACATATAAACGTTCATTATTTGCAAAACCACAGGATTACCGAAAGCGTACAAAAACCACAGCAAAATGTAGTAGTGTATTTATGTGGTACGTAAGAGTAAATGATTATGATATACAACGGGAAAATGGACCTGGCATGTTATGTTGGTCCATTGATTATGCAATGACTTCACCGAATTATTTACTGACTGCCTTTATCACCAGGAAGTATAAACTGAGGCTCAACAGGGTGTATATATTGACTGTAACTGACGCTTTCCTTCCTTTGTTCCAACAGATTTTATGGAAATGCAAAAATATCATGTCGTTTTTTAGCAAACATTTACCTAAATCTTTTCGAGTTTTTGTAACCTGAAGACCTACAGACCCAATGAATCATACACAAAGATGTACTTTTACTTTACTTATCCATCCTCAGAATACAAAGCAACCGTTTTTGTTTATCCTAGTAAAACAGAAACTTTTGCTCTACTTTCTTCACTTTACAAAGTTTTGCAAATCATTTCAGTTTCGATCAGTCATCATAACCATTATCAAACCTCGAGCAACTACAGCTAGAGTTTCAAAAAGGTTCCCAAGAACTTTTGAACCCTTTAAAATATACATTTAAGCATATTGCCCCGGCCTGCGGGGTTGAATCGAGTAAAATGTCACTCCACTCAATAGACGAGAAAAATTTGGTGCAAATGATTAATCTTACAAAGCAGACACTCGAAAGAGTTAAAACTAGAACGCTAGAACTGAAGCAGAGAAACAATAGAACTCTTGAAGAAACTGAAAAACATGCCGTTGAGCGACGTAACAAGCAGCGTAATTCAGAAAGATTTTCAGATTCGATCAGTTTTACTCCTAATTACAAGTCTGTCGCCACCGCCGCAATACCACGGCGCCAGTCATGTTCTTCACTTCACATACAACCACTCAAACAGGAAATTCAATCGAAATCAGAGTTGAATCATCATGGATTACAGAATGTTACTCCAAAGTCTCGGATTTTACCTGGTCCCAAGTCACCCCAAAAGCAAAGATTGGATAGCTGTGAGAATGGTAATGGTTTTGGTACACACATAGAAAGTACCTCTAGTTTACATGATTTGATAATGAATTAACCCTATAAATTACATTTCGTCATAGATAAAAAGAAAAATGGCTTCAACAAGCAGAAAGTTAAAACAATACTATTTCGAACGTTGGACGGGCTACTCCGTCTAAATAACACCACTTCCCATCGCAATCACGGAGGATCCTACCAAAATAATTCTCCTAACTTTACAAAACCATTGGGCTTGGATACACTCAGAAAATTAAATGAAAATGTCCCGGACACATTACCTAGAAAGACGAGGAGTGATGAAAATACATCCACCAAATGCATCACAAAAATTGCACAGAAAAGCAAAAATGCATCACATGTGCAAACAACCTCAACTCTGATACCACAGGCTGAAATATCCAATCATGATGATGAGAATGCATGGAATAGTTCTGACAACGAATCTTGGATGTACATACCAACACCATTAAAGTATGAAGAAGTGGTCATTGAAAGCTCTTTGGAATATACCAAAACTGAGAAAAAAAGTTCTAATACAAATAGAGCAGAAATGCCCAAAGATTCCAGACAGTTTCTCAAAAATCGCAACTCGAAAAAACAGTCAGGAAAGGAAAACAAAATCCAAAAACGCATAGTGGACCGTCATATAACCAAACAGGAAAGAAAAAACTCAAAGAACCTACACCCTGTGAAAATCCCAAGAGCAAAAATTTGTAGGCCTGATTCGCCCTTGCAAAAAGTGAAACAGCCATTGAAACCATTGCAAGCTGTTTCTCTACCCAACTTAATGGAAGAACTTTCCGATACACAGTCCTTAAGTTCTGACTTTGACACCAACAGTTTTCTCCGGGAAATTGCCTTGCGACCTTCATCTACGCTTTCGAAAAGCGTTCCTTGCATTTCTGATGTAGTTGAATGTGAAAACGATGATTACTCCGTGTCAAGTTCATTTTCATCGTTTCAAAATACGGAAGGTGAAACCAAAGCATCACACCCATCTGCACTTTGCAGCGCTGTTGATGTTATGCCGATTGATGTCCCTATTGCCCCATGGAATATTAGGAATCATGAAATAAGAGATAAGCATGTCGTGAATGTAAAGAAGGAGGTCATGAAACGTCTTGAGTATGCAGATGAAAGTTCAGAGCAGACGCTAGTCCATCCATCTTTTTTAAAACAGCATTCACTAATTCAAGAAATTATCATCGAAGATGAAGCTACAACTACCATCAATCATAACCAAGAACCTGCTCATGAAATATCCTCAAGCGTGGTTACACCAAGTGATATAAATGTCGTTTTGAATGAATTTTCTTGGCTAGAAACGCCTGAGAATGATAGTCAAAACACCAAAGATGTGGAAGCAGTTCCAACGAATGATAGCTTAATTTCCAAAATTAGTGGTAGCGTTGAAGCTAAGCCGCCGAGTTATGCACCTCCACCACCCCCTCCCCCGATGGAAGGAAACAATCAAACGGGTAGCTACAGAGCTTTACGAAACCTACCTTTACCCGTTTTTACGCAGCCGCAGTCTATCAATACGGTTTTCACAAATTTGGAAAGCATCCCAATCAAAGATAATGCCATGAAAAGGTTAAAAGAAAATTATTCTCCTAAAAAATCTCATGCAAAGTCTAGTAAGTTGCCATTTAAGTTTTAATCTACACTTGAAGCACTCTTAATTTTCCAAAGTCTTATAAATTCATTGTAATCTCATAAGTTGCAGCTAAACTGTTGTCATTTGGAAAAGGCAGGACAAATCCAGCAACCGCAAACTATAAATTGAATATGGGTATGAAGAGATTAACTTTCATTTGTATCATTTGCATATTATATAAATTCATTCTAATCAAAATTATTGTTTTTTACAGAGATTTTTCTGAAAACATGGGACATTATCAACTTGGAGGAATTTTTGGAAGCGGTACGCACTCTCCAAGTGGATTCCCTGAATAGCTGTATTCAACACATCAAAAACGACAGTTCGGACACAGGCTGCATTTCATCATTAATTCAAGTTGTTTCAAAGCTTGATGTGGTGAGTAGAATTGTTTCCACTGATGATTTTGACACTTTATTCTCTCAATTAACTAATATATGATTACTTCTTTGATACGCTAATGTAGACAGAACAGTGTTTAAAGATCAAAAAACCGAAATTGGACAAAACAGATAATTTAATTTCCGGTCTAGTATCTATTCCACGTTTGAAGGAGAAATTAGAATGCATTCAGTTTTCCATGGACTTTAAGGAATTGTTTGATTGTATTTCCAAGCGAATTGAATCATTTATTGAAGCCTGTGCATCTGTAAATACCTCCGAGAAGTTCCTCGACATCATTAAATTAGTGATGACACTCCTCAATTGTTTGAATTCAGGGGGGTCAAAGATATATGGATTTGACATTCGGGTAAAATGCATAAAGTTATTTCCAAATAAAATATACTGAACAAATTGTTTTTACAAAGTTATTACATTACAGGGTCTTTGCAAACTGGCCACAAATACTTTCAATGATGGAACCACAACCCTACTGCATTTCCTAATCGAATACGTTTCAAATGAACCTTCCCTGAAAGATTCTTTGGACTTTTACATGGACTTTCAGCACCTTTCCGAAGTTGCAAAGACATCCATAAAAGATATGGAAGAGCAGTGCCTTATTTTAAAAGCTAATGAGACAGCTTACAAAAAGGAACTTGAACAAATTAAGAAGGAATATGAGGCAGACCATGTACGTATTTCACTTTAAAAATCTCGATTTTAAATGTTAATGGATTCAAATGATACATTTTTAATGAAAAGCATGCTACTACAAGAGTTATGATTACAACTTTGGTTTCTAAAAGCATTCAAATGAGATGGCTACTGCAACCGTCTTTCAGAAAAACTTAGAAAATGTTGTACAAAGTCTTTTTACACAACTTGGAGTAGCAAAGGACGTCTTTAATTCCTGTAAAGAACGATATGGATTGACAAACAGCGACATTACTGAAGTGGAGTTCTTCAAATCTTTATCTGATTTCATAATGGCTTATCAAAAAATTTATGCTGAAATCAATGAGCAGAGAAACAGAGAAAGCCAGAAAAAGCCAGCTCTGTCAGCTAGATTAAGTGAACCCTCCAAAAATGCGCGTAGCAAGCTACCTAAACCTAAACGGAAGTCGGTTGGAGCTGCTAGGGTTTCCCAAAACGTAAATCCAGAGGAAAGAACAAATCCCCCAAATGATTTGGAAGATGGCCTCTTGAAATTTCTAGAACATGATGGTGGAGGCAAAAGACGGGATCGAAAAGCAAAGAAGTTTTGATTTGCTTTACTTGTGTATTACTTTGGTGGACACGAAACAATAAAATACATAGTAGACTCTACAGTTTCTAATAACTAATGTAAATATAATGCTAATATACAGATATATGACAGTTTAGTTATATTTACACTTTGAGAATGAATAAAACCATATTATATAAGCCTTTGCTTGACTATCAGCTAGCCAAACCACAACTTCCGGTTCCACTTGTTTTTTCAACGTGACAAAAGAACATAATAACACTAGACAAGTCTATAAGTTCCTAAATTCATAGAAATAATTATTACTCACATTCACATTGCATTGGTATTACTAGTTGTACTCAGTTCTTTTAGGAGGATTCTTATTAGAGGATGTCAGTCTAAAACAAACATTCCAATCAACCTTTTAGAAACCAGATTCTTGAAACACGTGTTTCAATGCCTCCTGCTAATTATGAAACCAGCATATACGCTACGGGAGCCGTCGGAGCAGTAATTATGATTTTATTATTGTGATTTGTAACAAACCTAATATCAATTAATAAAATTACTCTTGTATATTTTTAATTAAATGTGTTCCTTTCAAGATTTCACAGGTGCTAGCTGCTTGCGTTTTGATAGGGCACCTTGCTACAGGACTACATGAAATAGAGGATTTAGGTAACTATAACTTTTTAAACTGACAAACACACATTGTCAACGACTATCTATAACCACTTTCTTTCCAATTAGAACTAAGGTCGTCTGCCAATGTCTACTCAGCAATTGGAATAACAGCATTAATCGGAGCATCATTTTCTGAGATTCTTTTATTACGGGCAGTTAATCAGGTACGGAATAAAATAAACTTAACGGTGGTTTTCTATATTCCAGACTTTCCTCATGTCTTATAAAAGTACCTTTATTTATGTTCTATACAGCGCTCTTTACACTACATTGAATGGTGGATGACATCAACTTTCATGATTTTTATATTCAGTAGCTTGATGTCCGTCATAGTAGGTTGTACCTTGTACAGTAACGCCTTGTGGATAACTCTTTCGTTTTTATATCTCGTTATTCGACTCCCATTCCAAATGTATTTTGTAGACGTGTTTGCTCATGTGGAAATCATTTATAAACCAGCGGCACATTATGATTCTGTTCTGTATCATAGATTCTAATAAAATTTATAGCGTTCTGTCAATCGGATAGTCCGCACCAACAATAACGACCCGCTTCTCAGGTTTTCATGGTGGTTCCAAATAAACAGAGAACGGATGAATCATTTATTGCGTAAAATTTCCATTGTAAGCAACCATTTATCTGCGAATTATCAGATATCGCATTACAAATGTGTCACATATATCCATAATTAAGTGTTGGGAGTTGGGGCCTGTAATAAATGCCTACATAATATGCAAAATAAAAGTTTGCTGTTTGCTAAACACCACACAGGTTGCCTAATTGGTTCATCAATCAGCCTTATCTTTTTGCAGAATCCTTGAACGATAGAGTAAACTGATTGGGATAGCGTGTTCTTTGGCATGAGTGACTACGAATCACATCCTTCCGCATATTATCCATAATATGGTGCACACTCATAAAAGTCTTCATACATTACGACTTATGTCCTGTTTGAGCACATTCAATTATCATCGCAAAATATGCTTATGCAAACAAAGTATGATCAGTCGGTATTTTGGAAATGGGATGAATCATAACAATTCCTTATCGGTAATAATCTGGTGAGATAACAGTAATCATAAACTACACATAAATATGATATAACAAGGTGAGAATGAGGATAGATGGTTCGGTTGGGCGTAGTAAATTTCATAGTACTTAGCTATATAATATATAGTACATTCATATAGGGATAACGATAACCGTCCTAAATTGATGACACCATTTCCCCTCGAAAATAGTCCTCAATACCCGAAAGAGTTTGTTGAGAATCCTGTGGAGTAAGGTGTGACTTTGGAAATATAGTTTTTTTTAATTTGAGAAATGTGAAAAAGTGTTTATAAAAGTTAACAAATTATTATTAAGATGGGCTTATTAGACTGCGTGGCAAGTCCGGAAGGACGAGACACGTTTGACGATAAAGAGCGCCCCAGGTACAAATCCCGTGAAATGTCCCGAAGTGATCATGACATTTCAAGGAGGAGGGCATTGCCACTATTTTCTTCACAGTCTAGTTTGAAAAATGTTCGTGATGTGGACTTCTGGAGACAAAGAGTTGTCCGGTTTCTGTTTTCTCCAGAGGGTCGTGAAGGTTCGATTGTTGAAATTGTATGGTTATATGGCTATTGCACAATGAAACACAATCTGAACACCTTTTTTAAACAGATGTACGGGTCTTAAGGGTTCCTCTCAACCTGCTTGGCTATGATTCTATCACAGACTTCATTGGTGCTATTCCTGCTGAGATTTTTGAGGAATACCAAAATCAACGTATGCCAAAATTAAAATTAATGTACATGTTAATGGAATGGAAGTAGGAGATTATGATGAGCTATAAAAATTCCGATGTTTATAGCTCCTCCGGACGAAGGACTTCTTAAAGATTTTAAGGTATTCTGGGTTCGCGACGGTATAGCTGAACCTGGAGCTTTCAAATGGACGGGAACAATCGAGGCTCATTCATGTGTTGGACTTCAACTAGTACGTTCAATACTATTAATGCACATTAAGATTACCAGCGCAGAGGATTATATGAAAATATTGTGTTAACAGGACAGAAAGAAAGGTGTTCCATTTGGAACTTACGATGGGAAAGGTTTGTTTTATTGCAAACCAGGGCACCGTGCTCTTGTTCCGGAGTATGAGGTCATTCCTTATAAAAAGTTTCTGCGAAGATTTTTAGGCATTCCACCTAGGAAAGACTCTATAATTGGAAGTTCGGTCAGATTGTCAGCCAAAGGTATGACCCACGATGTTTAACATATGTATAGTGTAGTATACTAATATTCGTGATAATTGGTAAAGCTTAATGTAACCTTTCATATAAATTATAGCAATTGCAGCAAAGAATTCGAAACCAGGGGATAGAATATATTTACCAAAAGAAAAGAAATGGGCAATTGTTCAATGGGTTGGAAAAATTGAAGGGGAAACAGTAGTTGATATAATCTACGTAAGGAAACTAATTATTTGCGCGACTACTTTCAAAACTAACAGAGTCAAAGAAGTACAACGATAAACCTTCATGCTTCATCTTTGTAGGAACCTCTCAAGCCAGAGGCTGGGATGCCGGTATCTCCCGACGAACCATGCATTTCAAGATCATTTTCAATGGCTGATTTCATTGATGAAGTTGGAGCTTCCGAACCAAACACTCCAGTAACTACACAACCCCAGCAAGAACCACCTAAAATTGAAGAAACGTCAGCACCTACAAAACCATTACCACCCTCACCTCCCCCACAATCCTCTGACGAGTCGGATGACTCTGACGTGTCAACTTCAGATGATCTTGATGACGAAAGCGAAGACGATGAAAGTGGAACGGATGAAGATGAGAGCGAGGTCGAAGCAGAAGTTGTACGACCACGACCAGAGCCAGAATCAGAAGAATCTTCCTCCGAAGAGTCATTGCATGGTGACAGTGCTCCAAATAGCAAACGCTCATCACTGCATGAAGGCAGTTTACAAAATAGCAAACGCCCATCTTTGCAAGCTACAACTGAGTTGCAAGTCCTGCAAAATGATGTACCAGATGAAATACAAATGATTTCTCCAACCATTCCCAGTCCAAAACGTAAAGGATTTTTCAGATTTTCCCCCAACAAAAAGCGTTCAAAATCTCCTAGACCCGTTACTCCAGTTGATGAGCCAGAAATTGAAAGCATGCCGGTACATATAGAATTGGAGCGTGAGCAGTCTCCTGAATTGAGACCTGCGAAAAGTTCTAGTTCTATCTTCTCAAGCTTAAGATTTAAAAAGTCTAAAAAGCCACCCAAGAATGTTGAAACAGTGGAACCGGAAGAAGCAGAACAATGGCAGGTTACAAAAGCCAAGAAAAAAGACAAATTAGGAGGGTCCAAAAAGCTAGCCAAGGATGATGAAACATTGGAGTCGGAAGAGATAGAGCCAAAACAGTTTACAAAAAAGAAGACAAAGTCAGAGTGGACAATACGATTGTTTAAATCCAGGAGCAAAAGTCCTATTGAAAAGTTGCAACTTTCACAGTCGAGTCGAATAGAGTGTACCACTCCAATTGATGAAATGGTGCCCCCTGATAAAATTCCAACACCGCCACCCCAAACAGAAGAATTTAATGAAAGACGAATAGACCGCCCAGAGTACCTTCCGGTGACAGTTGAACAGTCCGGAGATGAAAATAGAAAGAAAGGTTTGGGAAAGCGTGTTGATCCACCAGTGGTGCCAGAAAAATCCTCTGATATGGCCAGTCACCAGCTACAGGAAGTATCGCTTTCTCCTAAAGACAGCTCAAGTGAAAGTGAAAGCAGCGAGAGTGAAGAAGAGTTGGAGGCCGGTGGTCAGCAAGTGGCTGCAATGGTTGAAACCCATGTTCCGCCAGAAGCTACCGTGCTTGTTGATGATGATGAGCATCAGGCAGTGAATAAGCAAGAGCTAAACACATCATCAGAGAGTGAAAGCGAAAAGAGTGAATTTGAAAGTTCTGACGACGAAGATGTTCTTGAGGTGAAAGTATCGCCACCGCATGTTACTGAGGAGTCTGTAGAGCCAATCGCAGAAAAGGTATATTCAATTTAGGTTTTTGCAAGCTAACATGCTTTTAGTTCCTCACATTATCATGTGAAATTATATAATTTACACAGGTTGAACAGCCACCTACACCAACTAGCACATCAACTGATAAGTTCAAGGAGTCTAAAATCAGAAATAGACCTTCATCTTTTGGATCATTTCTTGCGAGAATTAAAAATCAAACACAAAGGCCCGTTAAAATGCAGCCTACCTATCAGAATCCCACATTAGTTCCTGCTTCTCCGTTGCAAGAAGGCCTTCCCATATCAGCTAACGATAATGAGGATTCACTAGACATCCGTTCTCCAACAATATTGGTTCAGCAAGTACAGGATATAAAGCCGGTAATAATATAGCGCACAAATTTATATTAAATGTGCTACATTAAATCTTTGCAGTCAAGTATTGATTTTGTGCCCATGCATCTGTTTTTAGGAGCCAGAAATGGTACCGACTCCACATGCTGAAGGCTACAAGATGTTAACCGATTCTGAGTCATCTTTATCGGATGCAGCAATAAAGCATGAAGACATAGAAGAGCCTAAAGTTGTTGCACAGATTAAAAAATCAGTTGTGAGACCATCCTTTACTGTTGAAGGGAATCAAGAAGGAATTGTACTCGACTTGCTGGATGTCGATGTAAGGGCAATATATATGTAACTAATCTTTAACTAGTATAATAAGGTCGAAAATACCCTACTGTTATTCATTAAAAAAAATATTTGCAGGAGCCGACTCCGCCATTTGTCAGTCCACCGCCAGTTCCAACCGACGAGTCCCCGAAGAGGAAACCTAACTGGAACAGATCATTTTCATTCTCTTTCACTAAGAAACGAAAGCCTTCCCACCCCCAAACGCCTACGACTCCTACACACCCTGATGTCCAGGATCATAGGGATTCGGATAAGGAAAATGATGAACTTGAAATTCGAGAAAATTTGGAGTCTTCGAAAGTACAACCAAATGAAGAAGTGAGATTTATGTCATGACCATAACAGATGAAAGTTGATGTTATCTTAATTTTAAAAATCTCAAATCACCCTAAATCTAGCTTCAAGAGGAAAAGGAGAAGGAAAGAAAACCATCAAAAGCGAGCTCATTCCGGAATAGTTTCCGTAGAACCTTTTCGCTAACAAAAAAGCGACCTACGTCTGCCTCTATTGATTCGGATGGCGAAAGTGTTAAAAGTCCAACAAGCAGTATTAATAGACCTCGACCTGTTACTTTGTATTTTGATAACAATGAAGTAGCCGAACTCAGACAGTCTTTTCGAAATAAAAGACCTGCAAGTGTGGTTGTAGATGTCCAGCCGTGGAATAGCCGACATGGCCGAGATCGAAATGACGTTAACACTTCAATAAGCTCTGAAGATGCTTCTACAAGCCCATTAAAGTCTCCAAACCCGGCTCTGGTACCAAAACATCCTGAACCAGATATTCCCAAGCACAGGATGTTCACAACTCCAGCTTTCTTTTATAGAAAAAACAAGAAAACAGAAGAAAAGCCATTGATTCCTAAACCTTCCAAGGTAATTAGAAAACAAACTCATTTAAACATATAAATGAATTACATGGCCTTAAACGGGTTTTTGAAATCAAAATATCTGTTCAGGATTCATTATACAAGAAGTTTGGCTCTGGTGAGGTTGACGTTGAGACTACGCAACAGCCTCAGGCCCAAACACCTAATAGCGGCATATCAAGTCCATCCACAGATCAACCTCCTCCTCTACCCACCACACCACCACCCATTATTGAGCCGGTAAAACCATTATCCAACTTCCCATTTAATGAATCCCAAGGTAGTATTGACAGTCCATCTCCTAAACTGAAATCAGCGCTAAAGCAAAGAAAAGAAATTGGTATGCAAGTTGCTCTCCCATTTCATATTACATTTATTATGATTCGCCAAATTAAGAACCATTTTCGGTTGAAATATCTAGATAGCATTCCAAAGGGCCTTAAAGTAAATGATCGCGTTATGTGGTACAGCGGAAAGGAGCCTATTCCAGGCACTGTTCAAAGGCTGTTTAAAGATG
Organism: Orchesella cincta; assembly: GCA_001718145.1. Lineage (NCBI taxonomy): Eukaryota > Metazoa > Arthropoda > Collembola > Entomobryomorpha > Orchesellidae > Orchesella > Orchesella cincta. The sequence goes on along the minus strand of LJIJ01000294.1, from coordinate 118,298 downwards.
GCACAGATAAATACACTGCAATGGTCAAATTTGTAAGCTGAAAATGTATCATAGCTTTATCTTGTGTTTTATGGGGTATTGTGAATGCAAAATTTAGTAAACCAAACCAAACGTATTTTTAGGATCGAGAAGTAAGCAATGAGCCTTTACGTCTGACTCGGGAAGGAGATGCATATATGATAACCGTGGAGGAACTAATCACTCCTGATATGTTTGGACCAACAATTCATACGCAGAATGATACACCTCCAGCGCAGAGCATTATTCAAGCTCCTCAATCCCCAACGACTCCGTCAGTCAGGTTTGATAATATTGAAGATGAATTACAGCAAATTCCGCAGGTGATGATAACGGAAGTTAACGATGAGTTAGATTTGCCTCCCCCTTTTCAAGAAGAGGAAGTAAATATGGCATGTGGTAAGTAACCCCTTTATATTTATGTCATTTTCCGTTTCAAAACGACATATCTGTTAAATTAATACACTTTACTGCCAGGTTTCCGTCGAGGAATTCAATGCCGTGACCGATCCTGTTGTTTGGAGACTGTTTTATTTTCTCTATTCTACACTTCAAACGCCTTCGATATTGCTATGCTTTATGGCAACTCCCCTGAAGAAGATTCTTTGACCAGAAATGTAAGAACGATTCTCCGAAGGGAAATCGTTGATCCATTAAGACGAGAAGGGTTTTGTGCATGGCCTGCAATTAAAAAAATACGGGATGCAGTCAAGCCCCTCAGTGATGAGTGGCAAACACTAAGCACAGGTAAGAATTTCAATTTGAAGCATTATTCTTTGCATGGAAATTATTAGAAATTTAGAATATTAATTTGTAGATGCCGAAGTCATGATGTTCATACTGTTTGATCGGGCTCTAAAACTGGGCAAGTTTATAAGCTATTCAAACGAAATGTCAGACTATTTGCATCAGCTTGTTGTGGATACGAAGGATTTGTCCAAAAGCACTACAGTACAACACTTGTTTGAAACTAGCTTGCAGCTAATGGATAAGCTCAAGCTAAGGACGATACCAACTCCAGCGTTGATTATGGAGATGCCGCGATCCAATGACAAATTAGTTCAGTACAAAGCAGTTATTCCAAACTTGAGTCTACACATTTCTCGCGTGTTAGATGATGGTATGTGGCAAGCTCTTATTTTTTGTGTAACAATCGGGATTTTATCAATGAAACTAGGAGACATAACAATGGTTATGATTACAGGTTCTCGTCTTTGCATTTGCGGCGTTGTTGCAAAACATGAGTGCAGGAAATGTTCAGCAAACTTTGGATCCCGCTCTATTGTATTTTGCGATAATTGCAAAGGAACAGCAGATATAATTCACTTTCAGCTTACTCATCAAGCTGATTTAATATCGTTGAATCAACCAATTGTAATTATGGACTTGGCAGCTATCCTATGTGTCAAGCAAGGTCATTATTCTTCCTTTGTCAAATGCGGCAATGAAAAGTTTTCACCTTGGGTTTATTTCGATGGAGGTGAAGCTGAAAATCCGAAGGTATGTGCATAATTTAATTGGAAATATATTTTTATTTTCTTGAGTCAATCTCATTGAGACTCAAACGCAAACACGAAGAAGTTGTAAGACGTTCGTGTTAGCGGTTGTTCCCATAATTATGTGCATTCAGATGCACGATAATTCCACACAGTTTCATCATTTATTTGTTCCATTTCAGGTTTGCATAGAACAAAATTTGGGAATGTGGCTGGACCGCTTAGAAAAATATCCTGGGAAGTACCATGATGCTCTCCAATATCCGTTGCTGACCCACATCTTGCAAGATAGCCATATCTGCGTTTACCAACCAAGAGAGAAGAGTTCATCGGTCTAGAAACCTTTTTATCTACTTTATTTACACTGCATCATGACTTCCCTCTTTTTCCTCTACTTATTATCAAAAAACCATAGCTCGTATCTGCTTTATGTAAATGCAACCTATCAAATCAAGTAATGTTTGTCATTGTCATCCAGGAAAAATATTGTTTACCTGAATTTTGCGTTCTATTTTTGCAACGTGTGCCTGCACGCAGAGTTTTCCTTTTGGATTTAAACAATAGAATCATTTATGATGTGGTGACACTAAGCATGAGTTTAGTATCATTCATATCATAAAGCCACCCCACTGTATATAGCCATGGTCTAGATATCTTTAGTTTAGTATGTTACAGGTTTCTACTTTATTTCATTTCTGTTGATAACACATATGTATAAATCATGTTATGAAGCAAAAATAAACATTCTATTGTTAATTATGTGATTACCCTTTAATTATAAACAATTTTCTAGTGTACATTCGTCTAATCTATATCATATTTCTCATACAAAGTTTTGTTGAAGGCGAGAACTTCCTTTGGTGCACAAACAATTCTGGCGGATGAGTTAATAAGTGACTTATTAGTGATATTTGATAGAACTATTTACTTACGTTCTTATATTGTGTTCAATGTATGGGATAGTTTAATCATGAAATTCCTTCCTCTAATGTCTATTCATATTCAAAAAGGTATAATAAATGCACGATGACGATAATGTATGATGATGAAATGAGTGTCGCATTAAAAAAAATGAGTCAGTAGTATATATAGCATAGCAGCAAGACTAGCAGTGATTGGTGTATGTTCACATCATCCATTTATGCATGCTCATAATAGAGAATATTTTATATTTTTATGGATACATGTTCGGAATACTACAGAAAGATATCTCACGCCTTCTAGTTCACATCCGTTGAGTTTCACCTGGATAGTTCCATTCTACGTAGCAGTTTTGTATTCATCTCGAGTTTATCCTCACTGATAACAGTAATTCTCCCATAAACAGAGTGATCTGCATGCATACCTCCGTGACTTTTTCAGCACATGCATGCGAGATTTGAAGCGATGCTGTCTGCCTCAAAATTACTGCGATTTTGGATTAGGTTAAACCTAACCCACGTATTTTTCTTAAGTTTATAGCCCACAGTTTGTCATTGTTCGCTTGCCTTATCGTCAAAAGTTAACTCGTTTGTCAATATAGCTGTGTACACGAATCCCTACATACTCTCTCAAAACGCCCCAAATATTTCGTTTGTTTAACGAGTTGTCAGTGTTGTAGTAAGTAAGTTAAAATCCCACTTTAAAGTGGAAAACCGTCCTTTTGTGAGCAACATTGTGGATAATTTGTAATCTCTAAAAGCATAGCTAATCAGCCAATGAGGCGGTATATAGGTAAAACATTCCATGAGTGAAACAAATCTTTATCTTTGTGTCGGTTGTGTACATACAAAATGAGTAGTTGGTGTTTAAAGAGTCATGATGATGCATGGCATATAAAACGGTTCCAAAAACTCAGGTATTATTCACGACAATCTTTTCAACGTACACATTTCGTCACACCACAAACTAAATGAGAGGAAGAGCAGTCATTTGGACCACCAGAACATGTTGTTGCGTTATATTTATGGCATTCTTATGTACAATCAGACTGAGGTAAATTGCTAAAGTGAATGAATTTTGACTTCATTAGCCTTATTCATGAAAACTTGGCGTTTGTGGTGCACATTTAACATTAGAAAAGTTGGGACTGGCCAAACAAGTTGAGGAATTTAACATCGGAAGCAGATTATTGCCAAAATGATATAATTGACTATAGTTTTAGTTAACTCTGTGTTCCAGTGTGTTTGTTGAAGCAAAACTGAAGCCCTAAAGGGTATCATTCGCCCTAAAAAGAGTATTCCGTGAAAAACTTCATTGAATATCGCTCACAATGGAGTGGCTTTCAGCATACCGTCCTTTGAAAGGCGTTGAATTCTACCAACGCAAACTTTTGTCCTTCTTGTTTTCCGCAGAAGGGAAGGAAGGTATAAAAAACAATCGACGAATGTGTTGATTTCATTTTGCTCTTGATTAAGGGTCAACTACTTATTATTGAATTGATTGAAGAATTATTACAATGATTGTTTATGTTTTTATTAAGATTTGCGAAACTTAAATATTCCATTCGCACAACTTGGATTCTACTCACCTATGCACTTCATTAGTTGCATTCCTTCGGAAATGTGTGAACCTTTCAAGAACGACAGGCTGTTTTTGGGTAATTTTATTTTGAGTTAGCAAGTGTTCACGCTCTCATTCTCATATTCTCTCACAAATCCATGTAATTAGGTAGTTAGTAGAGTCTGAAGAAGCTAAAAGTTGTACGTGACAAGGCTATGATTTTGCACATGCAGACGAGTACACTTTAGTATGCTCTGACGATTTGAACATGCCTACCCCACGATAAATGAGCTTGCTTCATGATTTTTGTCATGTGGCACAAAATTGACAGCTAATTTTTGGGATTAACTGCTAATTTATGCTGTGATGAGAGCTTTCAGCGTCTCAGCCGTCTGCCTAAATGGGGAAACGAGCTACGCTTTTAAAAAATTCTTGCGGCTAAAGAGATCCTTCCTCATAAATGTGTTAAAATATTCATATTGCGTTGGGTATTTTGCAGCTTCGAATGGAGAACTTCGCAAGGGAGACAAAGTCTTTTTGCATGAAAAAGAAGCAGAGGGAACCATTCGAAGTGCAGTTTTCAAAGGGAAGCGGTTAGGAGAAAACCACGAGCTAGAAATCTTATTGGTAAGAAACAGCCATTTATCTTGACCATGACCCAGACTGGGTTTCAATTGTCACATAACTATGAGAAATTAATCGTCAACGCATTACAAAATTTAGGAGGGACACCGCAAATCCTACTCTGAAGACGAAGTATCTCCTTACAAATTATATTTAAGAGACCACTTGGGAACATCCTTGATTCCAGAGTCAGATTATGTCATTTCAAGAGGAGTAGTTCAATGGGGTAAGTTATAAAATTATTTAACATGAGCATGCGATGAGTGCATAATAAACCACTATTAATCATGAAATCACGACATCATAACAAAATAATTCCGACCTTGTCATGACCTTCAGAGGAGCCAACATGGGAAGTTGGTCAAGAAATTTACTACAAGCCTGAGAAAAGATGGGCCACAATTCTCAACCGTGAAACTAATGCAAAAGGACGGCCGCTTGTGGCAATCAAACTGGTATGATTATGACTCACACTTTTATACCTTGATTAAATCGAACGTGTTTACCAACAAATAACATGCCCCTCGTCACAGCATCTATAAAGGTATTCATGTAACTATTTATAGGACCAGACAAAGTTCAAAAAAGAAAAAGTAGCAAAAGTCATGCTGAACGATCTGATGGCAGACTCCATTGCTTTGAGAGCCCCCCAACGTATCCAAAATTCGAACATGAATTCTGAATCAGATGAGATGATGATATTGAAGGTGAATGATGCAATTTCTACGATGGACGCAGTTCTTTCAGAACAACAAAGTACAAATGAAAATGAATATAAGGAAAAAATGGTAGAGAAAGCTGATGATGTAGACGCGCAATATAGCTTCATTCGAAAACCAAGTGACGCGGTTCCTCCACCTCTTCCATCAGTACCCCCTCCTCCACCTCAAAGCAAGGTTACATTTGAACCAACTTTTATGGAAATGACTTCCAGCTCCGGAAAACAGGAAGAGGAACCAATTATTGCTCTTGATGGTACGTATGGGGTATTCTGAGAATTGATGTTTTTATTGCTAAATTGCATTTATGTACTTAATCATGCTATTTAATACTTTCATTAACAAATTTTATAGAGCCACCAAAAGTGGTTGCTCGGAAAAAGTCTAAAAAACGTAATAAAGAGCGACCTGCAACAGAGTATATTCAAGAGTCCGTAAGTATCACGCTGCCAGCCGAAGACACAAACATTTATCAAGAGCCCGAACCGTTGAAATTTAAAAGTTGTAACAACATAAATGATACCACTCCTGATGACGACGTGGATCAACTGGAACTTTTAAATTATACAAATTCACTGAGGAGCAGTGCTCGCAAGTTGATTCAACGGCAACTGGCTCAAGATTCGCAGTCTCGCAGCTTAAAACTGAAGCCAACTTCCTCCCGACCACATGTTGAAGAGGTCTTCAAGTGGAACAACAACAGTACAAACCTAAATGGTACTAATAAAATACTGGATCGTCCTACATTTAGTTATTTAAATAATTATCAACCTTTGAAAGTTACACTGAAGAGTACTTCTTCCAACGATTTATCAAAAAGCAATAGCCAGAGCGTTGTGTTCAGAGAAGGACCCGATGGTAAAATCCACCCTTCTCCAGCTGAGTCATCAATTCATAAATCACAAAGCGACTTGAGCCAACCCCAACCAAACCAAAGCAACATGATGACCCAACCCCAATCAAATCAAGTCACCATGAGCCAACCCCAATCAAATCAAGTCACCATGAGCCAACCCCAATTAAATCAAAACCACATGAAACAAAGCCACTTACACCAACCCCAACTACATCGAAGCCACATGAACCAAAATCAATTAAATCGGAGTCAAATTATGAGCCAAAATCAATTAATCCAAAGCCAGCTAAGCCAAAGTCAAAATCCTTTAGAATACAACTTTCTCCCACTGTCATCAAGCGAACTAGTTAAGCAACAGTTAGCTGTTACTGATCGGGTATTGCAAAATACAAAACCCTCATCGGATGCAGTCGACAGAACTAGTATTCTGCGTTCCAGAGACGATGCGAAAGGCGTTTCTTCCGACTCCTCTAGCCACGATAATGACAGCGGCAGGGGAAGCTATCCTTTCCTAGCGGAATCTCCAACTCGGCCATCACAACGCCAGTCTGTTACTCCAACCAATGGTCGTCGATTTGAAGATGAATCCCCCACTCCGTCAAGAAGTCCTATGTCCAGTGATTCAACTGGCAATGGTAATGCGACAATGGCAAATCAAAACAGCATCAACAGAAGATATACGAAGAATCGTTCACCCACTCGAAATCACTTACAAAAGAAACCGTTGAGTTCAAATGATGAGCCTCCAGCAGCAGACATCCACATTCCACATCCCTTCAACCCCGGAAATCTTTCCCCAGTTGCCGGTAAGCTATTTACTAGTGATTTTAGATATAAATTAGTTCCTCGGGTTTATCTTACTTGTTACGTCATTCTACAGAACATGTGCCTCCATTTTAGGTTATGGCAGAGGAATACAAGGTTCCCTCAATTCCAGTTTTGCAGATGCAACTTTGTACGCTCTTTTTGCATGCTCTAATATATTTGACGTGAACCTCTTGTATTCCAAACCCGGTCAAGTCGAGCGTGGAATTAAGAAAGAGATACGGGAGATTCTACGTCAGAAAATTGTCACGCCGTTGCGAATGAGTGCGTATTGCAAAGCAGAAAATGTAACACATTTACGAGAAGCTATGCTCCCTCTTTCATCCAAAATGCACTCATCTTTAATGGGTATGTATATACATGATTAATGATGTCTTAAATATTTAGCTAACTAATAATTATTATTAAATAGCTAGTTGAATTAACGAGTTTGTTTTTAATATTTGAATCACTTGACATTTTGCAGAAGCCGACGAGTTTTTGTATCTTCTGTTTGATAGTGCTTTGAATACAGAAAGCTTTATCCAGTTTTCCAATGGAACCAAAGATTTCATGCATCAAATTCTGGCCCGACCAAAGGACCGGTCCAAGTCCCAAACTGTACAGTTTATGCTTGAAACCAGTTTAGGAACCTCTGAACTAAAGTTCAAAGGAATTCCAAAACCAGCTTTAATGTTATGTATGCCGCGGTGCAAAGGAAGGTTGGTGTATTACGAGGCGATTATACCCAGCCTTCATCTAAATATTACGAGACTACTTCAGAAAGGTAAGTTATGATGAATGAGAAAGTTAAGTGCAAACTCCAACAATATAAATGCAGTAAATTAAAGTCACCTTGCAATACCATTTCAGGACCGAAACAGTGTGTGTGCGAAATGGCTGCAACACTGGAATGCGTAGTGTGTCATCAGCAGAACGGGGACATGGCTTTGGATTTTTGTAGCGTGTGCAAAGGCATCGCAGAACAAATTCATTTCCGCTTGGATCACTCTCCAATTTTGGTTTCAAAATCTCAAACGGACGAGATACTTAATTTGCATTCTATAATATGCACCAGAGGAAATCGCTACGTTGCATTTGTAAAAGTCACTCCACATCGACTATCTCCCTGGCTGTTTTTTGATCCATTGGCTGGCGAATTTCCAGAGGTTAGTACTTCAAGGAAAATATATACAATATTGTTTATGGTGCTATAGGAAGATACATTATAGAAATTGAATGTTATTTGAAGGTGACGCTGTTGGAGGACTTTGGTAAATGGTTGGACAGCCTTGAAAAGCAACCTGGACACTACCGAGAATTTTCAAAACTTCATCCCTTGTTGAAACGTATTATGACCGACAGCCATATCTACATATATTCTAAAGCCCATATTGTGGAAACACCAAACTACACAGAGAGTTTAGTTATTTAAGACCGCCTTACATACAAATAATATCTTTATAATACCTATAATTTAAAGTTATGCACACTATATATATTACGTGAAAGTTCTTACACAATCCACAATAAAATATTAAAATATTTCAAGCAGATCATCAAACGTGATACAAAATGTGAAGTTTTGGAATGACGACACGATTTATTAGGCTTTATTTCGTTTAAATATAATATGTTAAATTGTTATTATGAGACTTAGGGTTATAGAAATTTTTAGTAATAATAATTCATTTCGTTTGACTAACATGTATTGCTTCAAAGTCTTTTTCTTTCGACTAAAATAATGTTTGGTTTCGGTTTTTTGCGACTGCGATTGAAACATTGTGTTTTCTTTCGTTCGATTTAATATAATTTTTAGCATTACAATAGAAGGCAAATTGTCTTTTTCTTGGATATTATTTGCTATCTGTTTCGCATCACAGGTTAATGAACAAGTAGTATTCGAGATATTTAACAAACATATAACATCTTTATGTGATGTACAGGTACAGTAATAATGCTTAATGATAATCAAAACAAGTGATTCTCAATGCTATCCGTGCTTATTCTAAACGCTTTTTAACAAAGGAATACAAGTAAGTAATACTAGAAATGAACTGATGATCCAGCATCAGTTGTAGTTGCAACTGAGGTTTACACAGGGCAGTATATGCAAACGTACATATCTGCGAGCAACCTCTGAACGAATGGAGGTAACTTTTGTTTGTGGGCTGCTATATACTCTGGATCTGTTTTACAGTAACTTTCCAACGATTCCAGATGCTCTCCCATTTGAGGTACAATTTCAACCTGTCATACGAATAACATTTTTATTTTTAGATTAACTGTGCATTACACATGCTCATTTCTATAAGTATTATAAAAAATATTGCTTACTTTGGGTTTCCCTTCACTTGGATTTGAGTCAAATAGAACCCAATGGGACAATACACCAGTCCCACATTTGACAAATGTCACGTAGTGGTAGTCTTTAATGCAAATTATTGCAAGGAGATTCAGAACTTTGGGACCCTGGTAGCCCACTGAAATGTAGATTCGAAAGCGTTATGTAAATTAGCATTGTCAACCTATGAGTTATTTAATGTAATTTGAAGAAGCTTGTATACCTTTAACGAGATCAGTTACGTCCAAACTCAAATTTGGAACTATAGTCGTCGATTGAATTACACTTTCACTGTTGCGAGGTAGTTCAAGAATTAAACCAGGATTTGGCATCCGATCCAACTTCAAATTGTAGTCGGCCATGCTCAACTCAAGGCAACGTTTAACAGTGATAACATTGGGTAAAATGTGATCACCTAGATTAATTTGATGAAGGTAATCCTTCACACCATTATCATATACGATAAATTCATCCAGCTTGAATACTTTATTGAAAAGTATGAGCATAAACTCTTCCACGTCTGAAAGTAAATAGACACATTTTAGGATGGATAATGGCTATGAAACGTAAACGGAAGCTGCGCATTAGTTCTACCACGTATAGTCAAGTTTTTCACGTACCCATAAATGCCCCATCGACTTTGTCGCTAAGAGGCTTCAAAAGATCTCTCAAAATGGTAACACTTTCGGCAGGACAAAAGAAATTTTGTCGAAGAGGGTTGACAATATTTTCTCTAAGCACTTTGCGACAAACGCGCTGTAACTCACTTTGTTCAACAGTAGAATTAGGGTCTTCCATTTCCAAAAAATGAGAATCAAAGTTATCCGAGAACGCAAACATTGCAAATAACACCACATCAATATAGCAGCTGTTGCGCCGTCCCTGAATTCCTTGTAGACCTATGGTCACAAATAAATAATTGACACTTGAATATGTGTACTTACTTTCATACATTAACCATCCATCACACACACTTTAAACATTTCATTAGCAAGTATACTTTTCCAACCTTCAGCGTTGAAGAAGTCACTAATTTTGATCACAGGAACGATGAATGGAGGTGGCGGATTTGCTACAGGAACAATTTGACTTTCAGTATCTACGGTCGTAGAAGGAACTCTCAGAAGAGGGCTGCTAAATTTTGGAGCCTCGTCTATGGATGTTTCCAAAATTATTGGAATTATCCGTTCTCTCGGATTAGTATGTGCACTAGGGTCCTAGTTACAAATGAATTTAGATAATACGCTTTAAAGCATTAAGTATTACGCAGCTTCTGTTTAGATCTCCTTTACAACTTTACGGTTAATTCCTTACCACTTCCATTTTTTCAACAGCTCGATGATCCTGTGTAATAGGTGACACACCGTTGAGCTTTCCTCCGATTCCATTTTTCATTTGGTCATTTTGTCCAAAATCAATGAGATCCATACTAACTGGGTTGTTAATTTCTGCATGAAAATGGATTCCACAGTATGTAAAGGCTACTTGTGACTTCTATTTAAAAAGGTTTGCTATCAGTTTATGTTACATCTTTACGTACCGGTAGGGGAATTGGCACCATTTGGTGTCACCACATTCTCAACTGGCAAATAATTTTCCAAAAGAATGAGCTCGTCAACAGGAAGCAACCTTCCTCTCCCTTTTGCACACCCAAATTTACACCCCAAGTCAAACTCGTCGTAGCCGTAATCAATGTGTTCATCCTAAAATAAAAACATTTAAATTTTAGCTATTCTCACTTTACATTTTAAATTCATTTTTACGAAAAGCGTACCATTTCTACCCATGCTTTGATGGGAATGGCAGCGGAACGTCCGTCTCTCCCTACAAATCTGACTACACCTGTCATAGGACGTATTCCTCCCAACCAAACAACTGTATCAGTAATTCTTAGACCAGGGACTTCTACAGGTTCGAAATCTTTCACGCTAAGACTTCTTGACAAAGTAGGCACAGATCTGGTGCGGTAAAGTACGGACGTAGCGTCTGAGAGACCACTTGGATCAATACAATCCTGATTATTTAGGAACGAAATGTATTCAACAGGGATGAGCAACCCGTGCTTTGTCTTGCATTCAAACAGTTTCTGTCCATTAACTTTCCCCGACATTCCCCCAATACTATTGTCCTAAGAACATTATCACAAATATCGTTAGCGAGTGTTTTTTTACATACTTGAGCCTAAGGTATTTAAATTGTACTTACAAATTCAACTCCAGCACAGAGTATTCCTCCTGGAATCGCAGCCAATATATTTCACTGTTCCTAACTGGGGATATCTGAATTTTATAAATGGAATAACCACTCTTTTCCCAATCCAATTAGCACATTCGGCATATGACAGGGTCTGCGCTTCTGAAAAATTTTAACAACACGATTGTTGAACATCCCATCAAAATTTGTAGTCATTTTTTTAATGTGATTCAAGTAGGAATAAAAAACTTACCACGAACTGGTGGCCTTGGGATTATGTGATCAGTGTACGAAACACTCTTTGGGGTACCATTAGTCCCAGTAAAGAAACTAAATATTTCAGACAACATTTTGTTCTTGGTCTGATTAGGTATTAACGGCTCCTCAGATTCCTACAACGGCAATATTCAACAACTATTAATCACAGCACGCTTTCGATGCGATGAGTCAACAAATTAACAATTTATTCCGTCGTGTACTATAGTACTGTTAGTTTCCCCGTTCGGTGCATGCACCATATATGTATTCCGTAGTGATCCTACTGTTTTATCATGTTATCGCGGAAAGTTTATCGGATTCATAATAAATACGAAAGATTACATTTCATTGTCATTGCTATCAGCTTAGACTCTCAGGCAACTACACCAATGTTTCTATTCTTCGTCTTGCTTCATGTGTAAGTATAACGTGAATACATATTACTTTACGTAACAAAAAATATTTTTATTCATTTACATGTGCACCTAGATGACAGCCCATGACTCATTTTTTTAACATTCATAACGACTTTCGTGGTTTGCTATTTGAGGTTGTATACGTTTGCATTACACAACCACTTCAAGCTTATTTACATTTTATTCATAAACTTCCAGTAAAAGTAAGCATGTCATAAAATTTCTCAAGGTAGAAATGACAAGGTTGTGATTCGAATATATAGCTGAAATATATGTAATAATGAACGTATACGGCCGAGGGCAAAAATTTGAGGTGAATGAATTTCAAATACAAATCATTTGATTGAATATTTTAGAAGTGATACTAAACTATATTGGTGAAATAATCCAATACCTGTTCGGTAGCTCGTTGAAGAACTTGCTGATCACTTGTAACTGTAACCATTCGGAACAACTGAATTTAGCCTTAACACGGTAACTATTTTCTCTTGATTGGCAACAAATCGTTCCTTTCCTACACTAAAATTGTAATTGATTTCGTTGAACTGTACAGATGTTGAATGACACTCAATTTTATTCTTCACAAATTTCAATATTGCTTGACATAGGAAAACTCTTTACTCCCAGGTTTGTAGCTTTGTAAGATTTTCAAAGTTAAAGTTCACGGCTTGCCAATTCTCAATTATAAATCAATTTCAATCACACAAATCAAATTGTTTGTACAAAGTAAAGTGGAGTTTAATTAAAGAACTGCCAAGGGTGCCTCAAACTTTTTGGCTCCGATTTTGCTGAAAATTTGTAGGATAGTTCATTTTGATGCGTAGATTATGAATCTGCAATAATTAGAGAAATTTAGGCAATTTTTGCACTTCGATACAGCGGCAATTAACGGTATTAAGGTTTTTCGCCGTTTGCCGCCACTGGTGGCGCCACGATCGGGGAATTTCTCTCTCTAATTATTGCAGATTCGTAATCTTCGCATCGTGAATATACGTCATTTTTTCTGCAAAATCGGGAATCCAAAAAGTTGAGGCAATCCCTTGGCAGCCTTTGCAGTTCTTTAGTTAAACTCCACTTTACTAACAACTCGTTTTTGTTACTTTAAAAAAAGTATGGCTGTATTGAACAGGATGCACTTTACAATATTCAAGGCACTTTTTGACTGATTGTAATAAAGTTACACTCAAAGAGTATTCAAGCGCGATCAAATGCACTTTAAGGTTTATAATGCACTTTTGGCAGTAACGCACGCTTCACGACGTTTGTTATGAAAATACTAAACTCCACTCTGGCAGAAAATAAACCTTATATAATTAAAGCAGGTAGATTTATCATTTGCGATGGAATCGTAGCCAGCGAAGGATTACAAATGATCCTACCTCCTATTCCCAATCTCTAAATCCCATTTGCAACTGTGCCAATGAATGACTAGTTGTACAGAATGAATCTGTGTGATCATGATGATTCAACGCCAGGTTTAATAAACACTAACGAGTAATGACTGATTAAAAAAACAAGTAAACATGACGTAGCTATATATACAGAGACCGAGTGTGTATTATGCGCACATTAAAACCTGGTTTTGGCTGTAACTCGAGATGTTGAGGAGTTTAGATGCTAACAAGTAAAACGGAGATAGTTAATATAAAGCCTTAGCAAAGTAAAAGGTAAACGTAAACTGCAGGATTGTAACGATATATATGATGCTACTATTATCGTGGTAGTTGCTGGTTCACATGATTTCAGTTACACTGAGCTGATTACGTGAAATGAAATTATTTGTAGTTAGTTGATACGAAACCTACTCACATTTTATGCTTGCAATGTAGTGCAGTGCTCCATATTATCGTCAACGGAATGACAATACTTATAGCTAGGCAATAACATCTATATCACCTAATGGGGTTTACTAAAAGATATATATGAGCGAGACTATCAACTGCAACTAAAAAATAGTATGACAAGGACATTACGATGTGATGATGGTTATTCGTGTACTATGTACGTTTCCCCTGTTTTACATCAATGTTGAGGTATTCATGGGAATGTACATGTATTGGAATTTGTGTTTTGCTCTTTCATATAATGTATGAAGCAAATCATCACACTAGCCTGCCATGTGATTCTCAGCTTGTATCCCCTGTTCTTAAGGTATCGTTTTTAGCAACCTACTGCTAATATATCACCTAGTATATTTTTGTTTTCTACTATGGTCATAGTTGAGTCTATTCTTAAGACTGCTCTGATGACGACATATACTATTTTGGCACCGGAATGAAAATATAGTCATAAAAAGTCTATACCGCAGCGTAGTAAATGTTTTCACGTTGGTGGTATAATGCATTGGATAACTTGGATTTTTTAAGACCGATAAAAAAAATATACTCCTACGCACAACTTTATGAACTTGAAATGAAAGTGACTTTTGATTCCGTATGATAATATAAAAATATGTGGTTTACTTTCATAGGTCAAGTTAATGTTGTTTCTGATCGGATCGCATTTTGCCATATACCAATATCCACGTGGGTGTCTGGAAGCTCCCAAAGTTTCGTTGACTTGTGTTGTTAGCTTCTGACTCTACCATGGCATTCACATCGCTGAGACTGACGCAGCGATTTCTGAAGAATCAGAAAGTTCTGGCTTTTACTGGCATTTGCAAGACAGTTCCATTCGCGGTGACGGCACTAGGTATTTTTTCTGAACTTTGTTCCTTTTCTCATCTCATGTGCTTTTTTATTTGTATGACTCATTCCAACATGAGAAAACGCTCTACAAAATTACATGCAATCTGAAGGAATATATGCAACAATAAATAGTTCAAGTCAGGGTGACGCAACAGCAATGATTTTATTTTATTGTGATTTTCTTTATATCATCTCGTTCGCCTACATTTTGATTAGTTTACGGCAAATGTTACTCGAAATTGCCATAAATCTTTCCAATGACCGAAGCTATCTTGAAAGTTTTAACTGTAGGAATATTCATGTATCGTTTTACGGGGGAATGTAGGATAAGATTAGATCATAGCAAATGATCAAAATCCCAATGAAATTAAATGAAATTCCCAGATAGTTTTTGGCACACCACGTCAAATAGTACGGTGAAATTTATATTAAAGATTCTCGATGAAATGAAATATCACTGACTATAAATATAATTGGCAAGCAGTTATATTTTATAGACATGTAAAGGACTGCAGGCAGGTTTTCAAAGTCGAAGCATTGCTATATAGTATAGCGTGGTATTTTCTTATCAGATAACATCAATCTCTTTTTTTCAATAAGGTTTGCCTTCAAAGTGCTATTTTCATCACACAAAAGAATACTCCTCAAGCAGTCCCAGCACTTCTACTGATCTACTTGTTTCAGTGCAAAATGGAGTTCGCACGATTACTTTCAATCGCCCAAGTCAGAAAAATGCACTTACATTGGATATGTTCAGGGGAATCATTAAAGCCCTCCATGAAAGTAACACTGATGAGAACACAACGATTGTTGCAATAACCGGGACTGGGGACTATTTCACAAGTGGAATAGATATGAAAAGCTCCTATAAAAAGGGAATCGACAATAATCCTACTGAAAAAGCTGAAAACAGAACTGTTGAAACTCAACAAGAGCCCAAGAAGAGGTCAAGACTGTTTCCTTTCTTGAATGCAATCCTAAGCTGTAAGAAACCAATTATCGCGCTAGTAAATGGGAGAGCATTAGGAGTTGGAGTGACAATATTAGGGCTAATGGACGGAGTATACGCTTCGGAGTCAGCGACTTTTCAAACAGTCTTTACAAAAATTGGACTTATCCCTGAAATGTCATCAACGTACACATATCCAAGAATCATGGGCTACTGCAGGGCTAACAAAATTCTCCTATGGAACGAAAAAATATCGGCCAAGGAAGCATACGAATGCGGTCTTGTCAGTAGGCTTTTTACGGAAGAAGAATTCGGAAATGTAAAAGACATCTTGGTAGAATACGCATCTAATCCTGTAAATTCGTTGGTGTACACAAAGCAGTTAGTCAGAGGAAGGGAAAAAGAACTACTTCACCAAATATGCGAAGATGAACAGCAGCTCTTTGATCCTGAAATGGCAAAGAAAGCCAAGGAGCAGTTTCTAACAAGAAAAACACTCTTGTGAATTCTTATTTGATTGTATAAGCCAACATAATAGTATGATTACAATGATTTCTCTCATTACTTTTGTACTTATTGTATATTTGCCACATATGAATATTTCATGATTGTTATGTCGATTTTAAAGTGATGAAAATTGATGATATGCGCTGTAATTACTAATCAATAAAACGACACGGTGGTTATAAAAAAAACTCAAATTGCTGAATCCCTGCCATTATCATCAAAGATTCTCTTCACTCCTGTGTAAATTTTGAAAGGTACATAACATAAATTGATAATATTAGTCTTTGCACACCATTTCGTCCAATTTGCCACATGTCATTCACCAACATGACCAGCGGAAGCCGTGTGTTTTGTTAGCAAACAAAGGGTTTAGGCACAACAGTTGTGTGAGCAACAGGATTCTTTATCCGCGGCCTATTCTCTGTGTATTTGTTGTATTTCGTTAGCTTCACTTTCTTCTAAAAAGTTTTACCTATTCATTCTATACATGTGACGATGCTCTTTTAGATATTTTCTTGTGTCCTTTTGTACTCTCGTCATAATACGAAATACGCCAAGCACGTTTTGCTCGTCTACACTGCATTGTCCCCTTTTACAGCTTGTGTATTTAGATTTTTTCATAATACCAGAGAAAATGTGTGCGTGATGATGACTAGAATCCTCCTATTCATTTTCCATAAGGTGCTCCTGGGCATTTTACTCCCTTACGTATGTATATGTCCACTCATAGGAGCTCCGATGGTCGCTAGGAATTAGTAAACATTTACATGCTAGAATTTTTCCTATACTAGTCAAGTCACTTGTGCACCCCTACTTGCAAGTCTTCTTGATTTCTCAAGTATTATTCCGGATCAACAAATAAACAGGACAAATAATGAAGGGAAATGTGCTTTCAACACGTAAGGTATATTATTCATTACATGTGGATGACTGTCATAAAGCTTCTCCCAATCCTTTTTGAAACCTCATCATCACTTTCGATGTTTGATGGTCTGAAACTTTATTGTTTGTTTGTGCTTCGTCACTCTTCAGTTCATCTCACGATGTGAGGAAGGCTTTATCAACAACACACCAGGTAGCCACTCAAAAATCGACTTTCGTTGATTATCAATGTTCAAACTTAGTTTCTGCATATAATATGTATGTTTAATTTTTATCATCAACTGTGGTGTGAATCCCGACAAGTAGCTCTGGCCATGGTGAATCAATCCTTCAAGCCCAGAAATGAATTTTCAGGGTTTATTTTACATGGTTGCAGTGTGACGTTGTAGCAATTGTGTGTGCGACAGTCCTCGTCAAAGAACGGAAATTGAAAAAGTATATACTTTTGGTGGGTTTGGAATTTGGACAAATCTCTCCAATGAAGCTTTTGTACAATGCACAGATTCTTAAAAATTCTGATATTGATAATTTTCTTGTGGGCTGTAACATTGCCGTGGACTTTAAGCTACCTGAGTACATTAAGTTCTCTCAATGACACTAACAAAATTGCATTACGAAGCAAGTAAGTCAAATTTCATAAGAACATACAAGTATTAAAACAGTCTATGAAGTTATTGCAAGAAACAATGCAAAAAGTATAGTTGTTGCTGCATGCTATCCTAATTCGAGGGCGTTTGTTTCTTCAGTCGTGATGCGCTCCGTGCAAATAATGAAAAAGTTGTCATTGGACTTGTGGCATGTGGTGAGAAGCCGCTGGAAGATGCCATAAACTTGTTGAAGTCAGCCATTTTATCCAGTATTTATCATGGACTTCCATCTCTGGATGCCATCCTGTTTGCTGATGATGAAAATTTGCACAATTTAGACTTGAAGGTTCCTACTAACTTATGAAATAAAATAAAACTTGCTAATAAACAAACGCTGTGATATTTGAAATTATTTATTAGGTTGAAGAGCTTTTGAGTTCAATGAAAGGTTTGCAATTTCGTTATGAAATTCACCCCGTAATATTTCCGGCAAGAAATCATGATGAATGGAGATCGCTTTTCAAACCTTGTGCATCCCAACGCTTATTCCTACACGTAATATCTAGACTACTAAAACTAAAATAATGCATGATTTTTTCGATAAATGAACAAATTTAATATTACCAAGATTTCTATTCTTCAATGCAGGCAGCTCTACCACACATTAATGAAATCTTGTATTTGGATGTTGACACGCTTGTTGTCGGAAATCTCAGAAAAGTTTGGTCTGAATTTCGCAACATGGGCTCCTCTCAAGCTGTGGGAATAGCACCAGAACACGAGGTCTCATCTATTGGTTGGTACAACAGATTTGCTCAGCACCCATTTTACCCTCCTTTAGGTATTTGCTGGTTTGACAATTTCATAGTGAATTAACATGCGTTTTAAATGATGAATGATTATGCTAATAATAACAATTTACATTTTAAACGGACAAAGGTTTAAATACTGGAGTGATGCTGATGAATTTAACAAGATTACGACATGGCTTTGAATGGGAAGCTGCAATTTTGAAATCATACAAAAGATTCAAAAATCAAATCGTTTTTGGAGATCAAGACTTGTTGAATATTGTTTTTTATCATCATCCTGGTAAACATCAATATTAATTTTCTTCCGTTTTTCATGAAAGAGCTATTTTTAAACATGTCGCAACAAATGTATTACACAATATGTTTGACTGTTTCTGTAACAGACGCTGTGTATTTGTTACCGTGTTATTACAATTACCGACCTGATCATTGCCTCTACGGGTTAAACTGTGAGTCGGCTGAAATGAAAAATGGAGAAGGTATTCAAATAGTCCACGGGAACAGAAATGTTTTCCACAACGATACAACCTGCCCAACCTTCAGAAAACTTTATCTGCATTTCCAAAAGGTACAAGCTTCCTGAAGATATTAGATCTTTTGTTGCATATATTAAGTTAATAAACAACATTTATATTGCAGTTTGACATGTCAAAACACAATTACCTGCAAGATCTGGTGATCCCGTACAAAGCTGAAGTCCACAAAGAGGACCAGCACATCTATGCAACTGTAACACAAAACTGTGATACCATAGGACACTTATTTTTTAAGTTTGCGCCTTCTTAAATGTATACCTTTGTATTCATGCACGTTGTTGACTCTTTCAAATAGTAATATTATTTTCAAAAGTATATCTGTAACTTTGCCTTACCTTTACCTATCCGTAAATTCTTTTAAAATATTTTCAGCATAACACATAAATTAGCTTGCACATTTTTCATAACTGCAACTGCACCTTCATAGCACATTGAATAAAAATGTGAAACTTACAATAAAATGCAATTTAAACGTTTAAAGTTAATTACGAGGTCATGTGTCATACAGTTTGCAACATTTTTGGTCTAAGCACTGCAAGGACTATTATCGGTCATCTACTATTTTTATTCCAAGGGGTCTGAGTCTATATACGGGGTTTATGGATTACATAGATAGATAGATAGATATACGGTCTGCATGTGAAAGATATGACGTTGACAGTATAATATGTACTCACAAGCTAAAAGCGGCAATGCAGGTGATCTGCAGCTCAAAACGTACACACACAGTGTAAGTATCTTCACAAAAATTTCATATCTTGTGTAATCATCTTATAATCACACTTAATGTGAAAATTTTTGGAAACAAATTCACTTAAAACATTAATTATGAAAATGGACAATTTCGGCTTTTTACACGTAGCTCTGACAAAATGTCATGAAAGTTTCATAACTGAAACTTAAAATTAAACCTTTCAAGAGCTACTTCTTCATGAAACTATAAAGAAAAATGGATTTGGATAAAATAATCAATCCAGATATGGAGATTGTGGATGTTCCACTATCTTTGATTTCAAAGTTATGCGATTCACGATTAAAGGAGTTACGTCATCAACCGAGTAAAGCTAGCAGCAATGACAGTGAAAATGAAAGTTCTCGTCACAGCTCATTATACTCGGATATATTACATTATAGTGCATCAGAATCCGAAGCACCCGTTAGTGCTGGCAAATTTTATAACAGTACTGATTTTGGAAATGCTGAGGCTCAGCAGTTACAAATACCAAGACAAATATCCTTATCAAAACATGTTAAATCATTCAGTATTGGTGCATTTCTGCAAAATGATAACATACCCGAAGAAATTTGTATAGTCGATGGTATTGAAAACGATGAAGGAGATGACGAGCCTCCAAGGAAAAAGTTAGTACAGAATACTGTCGTATCCGAAGCTGTCCGTATCAAAGAACGTCTTGAAAGTTACCTTCCACTGTTAAAACAAAATGTTCAATGTGACGGCAAATGGTCTGCGTTGAGAACTTTACCATCGCTTCAAATGTTAATGTTAGGGACTTCAAATTTTGAATGTGCTACGGGATCATGCAATAAAGATGATGATAAGCCTGGCGGAAGGTCCAAAGCCTGGGATCGTGAGCAGGGACTTATAATTTCATCGACAACTGAATTAATGGGTATTTCCAAAATTTCATGATAAAGATGCTCATGGACTTAATATAAAGTATCGACAGCTCAAAGTGAAAGTCCATCAAACTTGATACTACTTTCTAACTACTACACTATTTGTTTGTGTTGTTGCAGTATTTTATGGGATAACTGACAAACCAAACAGCGTAAAGCCAGAACGATTGAAAAGGCTTTTTGATCATGTTGGGGCAGCCTCATTACCATTGCAGAGCATGACCGTTTGCACAAAACATCTTTATATTCAAGATGGCACTGGTAGAATACAGATAAATGACGTTTCGGGAAAACTTAATTACGGTCAAGTCGTGTCAAATATTCCGATTGCTGCAATCGGAAAGGTTTCCGGAACTCGACTTCATGTTGAGGACGTTATATTTGCTACCCCTTGCAATCCAACCTGGCCATTTCCCAGAGAAGATAACATTGAAATGGTAATTAATGACAAGCAATTTATCCCCCAAACAAGGAAACTAAATTTATTTTATTGATGCCAGAAACAGCAGGAATTAAATTTTTTTTGCATCATCAGGTTTTCGTATCAGGGTTGCACATTGGGAGCGAGGGTGAAAGTGTAACCTCCTTAGATCTCCTCCAGGATTATCTTTTGGGACTTTCGGGATCAGCATATGAGCAGAAAGAAGTAATGGCTTCCAGAGTTCGAGTATTTTTTGTCGGTAACTCGACATCCAAGCCAAAAATGAAAAGGTCTTTAGACTTGGAAAAGGTTGCTAATATCTGCAGGAAGAATATGGAAAAACTAGACGAGTTCTTGGAACCCTTGGTGGTAATTTTTTTTACATCTTTAAAACAAAGCCACAAAGATGTTTAAACTAGTTAGAAAATGAAATGTATAATTTTTCGTTTATCAGAGTCTGATGGAAGTGTTCTTGGTTCCTGGTGAAAACGATTTGACCTATACAACTTCTCTTCCACAACCACCTTTGCACCCAAAATTGTTACCAGAATGTGGAGGATATGATACACTGAAACGACTAACAAACCCAGCTCGGATTCCTATTTCAATATCTCAGTCTATTCCATCTCAAACCAGTCAAGGTTCCGATTGCAGTATGATGGATAACACGTACTCAGATCTTCTCCATGAAGATGTTCAGTTTATAGATATGATCCTGCAGAGTGGAAAAAACGTGAAGCAGACAATGAATTACTGTGATATATCCTGTCCAATGGAGATGGGGACAAACTTATTAAAGTGGGCAAATTTGTATCCCACACGTGATAACGATTCATCATTTGGACAAAGCATATTTAGCCTTAAAGGATCATTACCACATTTAATGGTCATAGGTGGGGTATCTGAATTCAAAACAGTTACGTGGAATGGAACGAAAATTATTGGACTTCCATCTTTTCAAAAAACTAGTACCGCTGTAGTATTAACTAAAGATTTTGATGTGATTCCTCTATGTTTTAAAACTGCGTGAATTGCAGATAAATAAACGCAAAATCGTTACTTAATTCATTACAATTTAATGCTTCTCACTCCATAAGTACTCTCAAGGAAACGTCTATGCATAGCTCATAGTAGACAGGCCACATACAGTTAACTCTGGCATACAATTTTAATTTTTTAATCATTTAAACTATTAGCATAGGAAACCTGTCACATCCGATCCAGTTTAAACGTTTTAATTTCTTTGCATGCATTCAATTTATAGCTAATTTCTATCAAAGTTGCTTAGGCTTGACTCTCACTTATGGTCTCAACTAGAGACCTGTGTACCAGAAGCGAAGTAACAAACCCTTCCGATTCATCGCACCCTGCCGCCCTACTGGCAACGCAAGTTAACGCGTTTTAAGGCGTTAAACATTAACGCCATGTTGTTATATTATTACATTACTTTACATGTATTTAATACAATCCATATTGAATGCTTGCTTGAATCTACTAGGACATGGACAAACATGTATACCTACGTATGTGCATGAGTATGAGTATTCTAAACGAAACAAAAATTATGAAGCTTACCTATGCATCTTTCTTACATTCTTACATACACTTTAAACCTAACAGATAAACCGAAAGAGAGGACCTGAATGACTATGCCAAAGGGATTTATTATACAGTTTTACCCGTATACTTTAAGCTCTCTATCTATTGTTGGAATTGAATAAAACATCAAAATGTCAATTTGTTTCCCTGCATGCTAATTACATGCAAATTTTTCAACCGCATACAGACATAGGCGATACGAATCATGTTGAGTAACAATGGTTTATGTACAGTAAGCAGAAGCACATAACACATACATTTACTTGAAACTCGTTTGATATAAAAAGAAAGACTGTGCACCTCTTCTCATTCCATGCAATTGCTGATCAACAACCTAATCTGAACCAAAGCCAACCCTTCCGGAGGTTTACCTGACAAGGCTGCACTGGCTTTTTATATCGTTTGTTTGATCGTTTGCAATGCTCGCACTTGCGTTTTTTAGGATATGAGTAACAACAATTGACTTACCTCATACACAACCTAACAGTTGCGTTCCGTTCATATATGTAGGTAGATAGCATCAAGATGTTTGTTTAGTTTTGTATGCACCAAAAAAGATCTCCCTAAAAATTGGGCAACCCAGCATACCTATTCCAGTCAATTACAAGGTGCATAAACCATTCGCAATGGTATCGTCACTTTCATACTTAGGTTGATGAGCTGCGATCTGCGATCCTTTCAATCAAAATTGTTGTAGGAAGCTTTCAGTTTCCTGTGGTCTTTATAGTAAAGATACGCATCATGAGAGTGCTATATTCATTTCGTAAAACATGACATCTTATGCGCAATTGTGTCATTGTGTTCATAAAATGCCTTTGTATTGTTAAGTGAATATCTAACTATTAATTATTATTGTGTCATAAATGCTGAGAAACTCAAGGTTGGCGTTGCCCACTGCATTCAATGCATGTCATATTACCATTACAGGCAAAGGCATCTAAAAAGCAGCTCTGATCTAAAAGTTTTACACGCAATTTGTGTAATTTAAAGTTTTTTTCTGTTCAATTTCCAAAAATCCGAATAGAAAAAATGGGACTCACGGCTTCGGAGCGACGAGCTCGCTTTGTGTTCTTGCTGGATTTGGTAAGTTTAATCTAGTTGAATTGTAGACTTTCTCCGTTTTCCCCATACCGTTTTTAGATTATATTAATCAAAAGTATTATTTATGCATAATATGATGAACAGATCCTTGCTGGCACTCCTGTGACTTTCTACCTTATAATGCTTCTCATCCTTAGCGTTCTTTGGATATTTGGGGAATACAATGCCGCATATTCGGTCTTGGATTGGATCTTCCAGTCGGTTATGTTTGTTCCCAAACCTATGTATGGTACTCCGACAAATCCTGGTCAAGGTGCAACAAAGAACTATTGCAGTTTTACGATTCCTAAATCCTCACAATCTAAATCTAAAACTAATTTTTATGAATGTCATTTTCAGTGGCTGACCTACGAATGTTTTTCTTCTCTGTTTGGGGCATAGCTTTGCTTTACAACATCGTCGACATCTTCATGTCCCTTTATCTTTTAAAATCCATGCGAATGGTAAGTATAGTTGAGTTAGTATTTATAATAGCATTGAAAGATTAAAAAATTGAGCATTTGTATTGCACACTTTGCAACTTTTAGAGATACGAAGACCCTTTCTTGCTTTGGATGGGAGTGCGGATATTGATTATTGTGACAACAACGGTTTTCATCATTGTTCAATTGGCCTTTTGGATTCTCCTGTCCTTTCGGCGCATTCTACTAGGCGCATTTTGTAGGCTTTAATTTACAGATGTCTCGGTTTCGCAATAATTCTTCGTCGCCTGAGAGCCATGCGAGATGGATTGGAACAGGATATTTCGCCATAAAAGAAAATGCTTTACAGTTCATTGCAATAATATATGACTAAGTGCAAAACAAACCCGAGTGTTTTCAGAATAGGCCAAAATTGTTGAAATACTAGCTTGAGCAACATTAAACATGACTATATTTGTAAGTTTGTTTGTATATTTATTCTCTAAACTAGTTTAAAGCTTTATTGTTGAGGCCGGTGTTCAGATAAAGATAATGACAGTAATATATAATGCCAGTTTTATCGTCGAGATGGCCATTTCTTCCTAAACAGAATTAAACTATATTTATCACATTCCACAACTTATGTCAAATGTTCCAAAAAAATAAAACTTGTATTTAACTATAAAACAATATTTTGCAGTGTATAATTATTAAATTACGGTATAGTGAGTTTTACATTAGGTTTTACAGTAAAGGGAAGAAACAAATTTTGCATGTAAGCCTTGCTGAACAAAATAACGAAAAAATACGGTTATGTGAAATAATTGCTTTGGGCACTTTAGAGCACCCAAATTCGGCAGCTGTGGTTAAGCAATTGGGCATAGCAGTCTATACTATATACTCCATTTAGAACGCACACGACGGCACACGTACTTTTACATTCAATGCAAACAGAAGGAAAATATTAGCTTGAAGGATTTTTTTCGTGATTTTCATTTTGGTAATTTACAGTTGCTGCAACAAAGGTGGCTTTCGAGTTCTACTTTCGTTGAAATAGTCTAACGCATATTTGGAGACGTTAACACAACCATCTGTATTGATGATTCTAAGAGATGGCAAAATATCTGCAAGAGCCCTCAAAGCAACGTCTGTGACCTAAAAGAGAGAAGAAGAAAAGAATTTAAAGACAAATCACAGTCATAATTTTTTTAAATGATATGTTAAATAAGTACCTTCCATTTTTTGCAGCTTAAAACTTGTAACTGCTGTAGTTTGAGCACACCAAATATGATGGAAAAATCTGTGCATGCTGGCTGATCATCCAAACTCAAATGAGTTAAACCTGTAGCCAATTAAAGTAATCAAGAATGAATGAGTATTTAGTTCATTATCAACGATATCTCTTCCGTTTTAATGTTTGGTCAAAAATCTTACTTTTTAAATTCCTGATGGAGGCATAACCTTTGCGATGGCTTTCAGTTTTGTGCCGTTCGCGGGTTGCTTGGAACGGGTTCATTATGTCCATTTCATCTAAAATTTCCTTTGAAAAGCCAGTCATAATGTTCCGTCTGTTTATTACCAGTAGAAATTTAATTAATTCCAACTTTTTTAAGCTGAGTAAACTTTGAAATCCCGCTTCGTAGTATTCGCATAAGGCGCATGAACACTTCTCAAAGTCAAAGATGAAAGGAAAGGAAAGTGCATGAAAAACTTCAGAGCAGAGTCAGTTCCATGCTGTAAGATTGACTTTTGAACTCCGGCCCGTCGGATTGGTGAAGTTTCCAGAAACCAGTTTACATCACATAAAATCTCTGTTGCGGAATGTTCAAAATCTGTATCCATTTGATCCATGTCTGATGATGCCTTGCCTCTAATCTGATTATATGCGCAGCCGCTTCTACCAAAATTTATTGTTTCCAAGCTGGAGTGCACGTTCAATGTAGTTCTTAAAAGGCAGCCGGGAGGTTCATCCAGTTGCAAAAGTTTCAACTGTGGTATTGCAAATGTAAGACGATCCGAAACATTGACGTTACTGTGAAGCTCCAAAGTTTCCAGTGTAAATCTTTGCGACCGGACAAAGTCAACAACCGCTTCAGAAGGAGCGTGCACCCGCATTGACAAATTCTTAAGTTTGAAAGACGCGTTCCTTAATATTTGAAGGTGAGTTCTGGTTAACTCGCAGTATGCAGATGAATTTATCCACGGCTTTATTTGCAATGACTCCAGATTCATCATAGATATCAACTTTGGCAAAACCAAATCCAAAGTTTCTTTCTGTAAACCTACGAGATGAGTTGTAGCAACAGACCAAGATGGATTCAAAAACTCCAAAAGAGCTTTATCTTTACGACCCCAGCAGCCTATTACGAGTAAAGTGCTAACATCTTCCAAAATTTTAGCAGAAATTTCATCCGATTTACATTGACCGATTGGAGGATACACCAAATGATCGCTTCCATCTGGATAGAACCAATATTCCAACTGCCGCCGTTGGTTACAATTGACGTTTCTTCTATAAGAACGACAGTTATCCACTCGGAAGCAGTCTATTGCAGAAAGACCCAACGAAACGATTGCAAGAGTCGTTTCTTTCTTCAATGAGTTCCAGATTTGTAAAATTCTGGATAAGGAAGGAGTTTGACTTTCCCCCATATAATACATGCAATGGTTTCTTGAACTGGAACTTGGATAATACTTCTGACACATTTTTAACCGTTGCTCCAACTGGGAAGTGAAGCAATCACTATCAATTGACGTACAGCTTTTATGCAGGTGTCCAGAGGAGGCGGCATGCCAATAATGGGAAACATATCTGGCTTGATGTATATCGCATGCGTCCATGTAAGTGAAAATTTTGGCGAGGATCTGCGTAAAAGGCAAACATACAAGAACACTTGCGGATTACTTAATCAAATATTAAGAATTCATGGCTGAATTACTGTAGGACCTACAATAATTATTATCTTATATTTAACGTACCTTACTATCTGTTCCAACTGCCTGTGGAACATCATTAAGAATCGTTTCACAAGTATTAGGTGAAGGGGGAAGTAAAAAGCTTTTAATAGTATGTTTTTTGAAGGAGGAAAGAAATTGAACCCAGCGATCCTCTGAACCGTTCACTTTACAGGATGACAACGTCAAATTCTGGGCAAGATTCATGAAAGCAATATCTGTCATCTACACAGACAAATTGATAATTATAAATCTTTACTTACAAAATCTCAATCATAATTTCATTCATTACTCAACACACCGTAAAATTACTAAGGGTTAATTCCTCAAGTTTAGCCAAACTGCATATTCCATACACCACCAGCAAAAGAGTGGTTTCAGCTGAAGGCGTTTCATCCAAAATTGCTAACTCGAGTTGCTTGAGTTCTAGGATTTATAGTAGATGATAAAGATATACGCATTCACTTTAACTTACAATGCATGAATAAAAATATTTTCTGGGGGATAACTCACTTTGAAGCTGTCGCAATGAAGGAAACAAGCTAGCCTTAGCCATTTGTACTACAGCGAAGCTCTTGCAATGTGTCATTTTCCGACATACTCGGTGAGGGACACCAGTTAAACCAACCAGAAGCTGTTTAGCTGAATTAGTTATCACTACCAAATGTTCTAGATCTGGATAGTGACTGTAAACGGCTCTAAAACATCTGCTGCTTATAGTTGATAAGGACAAATTTATCTCCAATTTGCGAGGTTGAAGTTGGAATAAGGAAAGGACTTTCAAATATTCTCTCCGTTTCTCAAGGCAAACTACATGCTGTAAATTTTCTCTGGTAAATATTGTCGTCATATATCGTTCCTGCAGAGCAACGGATAACAGTTGACCAGTATGCAGCTGAAAGAATGTTTGGAAGAGTCCTACAACTCTAAAGTATGAAAGATTAGGAGCCGATCTTAAAATGTAATTTCCATCCGATGCACTGATGCCATCAATGGATAAAGTAAGTTGCTTCAAGTTTGGTAAGCTGACGTCTCTAAACGCCTTGCTGAGAATTTCTTGTTGTGTTCCCTCAACGTTTAAAACTGTCAAAGTTTTAAAAGTTTGCAAAAGAAACTGTTGTAGAAAATCTGGGCGTACCAAGCAGTTCTGAAGATTTACATTGCGCATATGTAACTGCTTGCTAAAAAAGCGTTGAAAATGTTCCATTTCTAAAGGTGCTTCTATCCCTGACAATCCAACATGACACAACTTTGGAGCAGAAGAGAGACTGACTGCAGAACAGAAGTCTGTCCAGAGTCCAGAACTTTGGCCAACGTTTACTTCGGTTAGGTTAGGAGCATGTTTCAAAATGGTCAGTATAAAATCTAATCTAGGCTGGCCATAATCTAATGAGGAGTGAAGAGTTAGTACCCTCAGTCTTGTGAAGATGAAGGAATGAAAGTTTTCCTCCTTAATTTCAGGTAGGGCGCCGTAGATTTTAAGCTCTTCTAGTCTTGGGCAGTTTAAAATTTTGATCACAGACTCAGCCGACGAGGCAGTACAAAATTTTACAGATAAACTGCTCAGTCTATCACCGAAAATCCGGATGAATTTAGAAATCTTATCGATCTCAAGTTCCAGCAGTCGGAAATCAAATTTTCGACAAAATGAATACGGGGAATGTTGTGCTGTTTTTAGCAATCTGTCAAAGTTGGTCTTGTTTACAGTTACAGAAAATCTTGATCCTAAGAGCTGTCTCAGCAGAGCCGTTTTGTTCCATTCTTTACATACTAATCTGGCTACTAGCAAGTCGGAGGTCGATAAAAATTCCAAGACTTTCTCTAAAATCTACAAACAAAATTGGTGTCAACCAAGGAGATACCATTGATGATTATAATTGGACTATAGCTCTGTATATTACCAAGCTATTATGTAACAGTGATTGACAGCCGACTTCCAAATCGTCCTCTTCCTCCACATCTTCCCATGAACTGGAGCTGTCGCTCTCGTAACCTACGATTTCATCGACTGGCATTGTCTTCCTTGAAAGGATAATGGTCGAAAAGTAAATATTTATCTATATCTCCCTCCAGGTCGTTCTTCAGCGTTGACCCTCACCAGTCCCCTCCTGCAAAAGGCTCCTCAGCACATCACGGGACAGGGTAATATTATGACCACTCAAAACTCCTACCAACAAACAAATGTAATGCTTAAATATCTATTCAAGAATGTGAATTAAAGTGCGTTTATTTATTTCGTGCTTATTTGATGTACCATTTTCAGCTACATTCGATGCTCATTTTAGAAAGAAAAATATTGTAGACAACGGGAAACAGGGCTGCAGCTGAAGGTGAGGAACTCCAGCAGTCAATTTTAATTGTCGAATCCATTGTAACGAAACGAAAGATGATTTGATTTAGGAAGTCATACTGGAACTGAGAAACCAATACTGTATAAAATACATTCTGGGTTCACAATACTCCACGATATATTAATACGGTGCATGCCCATTTTCAATTGTTTAGGCACTTTAATAACAGTACGGTGACATTCAAACGAGTTCATTAACAATCATAATTAGCATCTAAAACTACACTTCTTCACGTATAAATACACCCTGATTGAGCCTCTTTCTTTCACTTTGTTACTTTCGTTTTCCTTTTTGTGAAATTGAAAGGAAACTGGAAGCAGATTGCTAACAGTGTCCAGTTTTTGACAAGTTAGCGTTTTATCTGTCGTGACCTTTTCTATTCATTAACTTTAAAAGAGTATTTTGTCTTGTCTCATTAAAGGTAACAAGGAAGAATTCCTTTTCTTATTGCGTTTTGTTCTGTCCTTCTGTGTGAGCTATTTTGCTACATGTGTTCTCTTTTGGATATAAAAAATGGTACATGTTATGTTCACTCATTTCATATCCTTTTGTATTACAATTTACAATGAAGCAGATGATGGGCTCAGCTCAGGGATGTGCTTCGGTACAAGACTACAGACAGCTATAATTTGGTCATTCCAGTTCCTTGTATTTTGCATTTAGAATGAAAAAGACAAAGTTGAAAGTATGTACAGTGCAACGCTGAGCAGAGAAAAACTCTGCCGAACATGTAATGGAATACGTAAAACTCATTTTCATGAAAATTATTCATGTACGCTTTATGGTGATGATATAACAATTTCATGCTGTAATTTTTTACTGATTCTTATGTACGAAACAATAACCTGCAGCAAATGGTTGATAATTTATTTTGCTGATGAAATTTTGCTAAAAAATCCTTCATCCTTGAGTCTTTCCGAAATTTGTGTACTTTATATGGTATTTATAGTGGAGAAAGCATGGTAGGAGCATGATGGAATCGGAAATTGTCTTTTGTTTCGTTCCTTCTATCTGGAAATTGTGAAAACTTTTTCTTATTTTGTTTTCTGTTACCAAATATGCAAATTTATTACTATAAACTCTTTATCTTGCATTGTTCTATCAGCACTCTAGAAGGAAGATTGTATGGGGTGATGTGAGAATGATTGAATTGAAGTATGGATTTATAAAGTAGAAATCACAATAATAAGGCATATAGTACTTAAAACTTTTAAATTCAAAGAACTATAATTTTATGATCATAACAAGCCATCAATAACAATCCTCATTTCAACCTTTTTGAAGTTGAATGATTCATTTTCTAAAATTTACAAACATAAATATCAAATCAACACCATAACACTATACCAAAACAATTATTTTAACAATCCATTTTTAGCTAACGCACTCCTAAACCAAATAAACATAATTTATGATTTATAAATTTTATTTTTAATCTCCTTACCTTGCAAATATTATTAGGGGTACAATAATATAGATTAGCATTACAATAAATTCATGGGTAATGTTGTGTATGCCTATCATCATACCGTATGATTCATACGGTTTACTTCAAGACCGCAAAAATTCTAAATTTTGGCCAGTGATCGATATTGTTAATTTGGGTATAATATATAAAGCCTTAATAGTACCAATATTGTTTAATGGTATCTTGTAAACTACATTGGACAGAAACTGCCATTTTTATTTAGAACACAAAAGGAAGATTCAGGTAATCTCAAACAATACCCTGTCAATCTCTGCAATACTGCTTTTTTATAAGATAATCAGGAAACAGTTGGAAGCTAGAGTCTTAATTTTGTATACTCATTTTTTCAAATTATATACAAAATGACAACACGGGAAATTTCTTTTGGTTAGCACCCTACTTAAAGTTAAAGTTATAAAGCTGCCAAGGCCGCTACTGGAATTGACTATTCTATTTCAGAGACTTCACAGGGTGGTTACATTTCGTTACGATTACTAATTTTTTAAATCTTACACATTTCTTAATTAAAATGGGTTTCTAAATAAACATGAAAAAGATATGATATATAATTACATACAATATATAGAACCAGATCGACACAAACATCGACTAGCTAAAGAAGAGAGATTTCGAAATCTTACTACAAAACTTTGAAATAAAATATACATCATTTACAAATCTAAAAACTCTGAGCGTATTCATTTTGTACCACTGAAAAGGTCGTAGCGGAAAGATCTTTGTTTCATAGAAATATTATGGTCCTTCTGAGAAGCACATTTATCTACTTTTGTGCATATTTTGCAGCGCCGCAAATTTAGTAGAAGTTGAAACTAAAAAGCTGCTAAACATATTTACCTGGTAAAATGAAATTTGTGATTTTCAATTCGCCTTTCTACCTTTCCTAGTGGCACAAATATACTTTTGGAATAATCAAGTAGTGCATCTAAATAACAATGCATTTCAGCTTATATCACGCACGAATTCATAGGTAATTCAATTTCCGTATAGTACCGTTTACACACTTTGATATATTGTTTGATATCGCATCCTTCAAATGGCAACAATAATCGTCCACAGTATTATTTCGGAGCTGATGTGTAACCCCGGTTCCAGGGTTGCTCAGTCGCCGATGCAAATATCACATAAAAGATAACATCAATAATGTACACTCCAGCTGCTAAGAAAAATACGATTTGCCAGTTTTCCAAAGTATTCTATAAAAGTGGATAAAAAAATTAGCATCCGTATATAAGCGCATCAATAAACTTTGAGATATTTTAAGAGATAATTAAGCATTCATTTTTCATGCATTATGAGTTTTGTTACCCCTTGGCTAAGGAAGATTCCAGCCACGTAGGGAACACAAAAGCCTGTTATGTTGGCAATTGTGTGCGTTATTCCACTTAGGGTGGCAGCATGGTTTCTAGCAATGTCGACATGATTAACCTGCGAATTCAAACATGCGAATGATGGTTAGCTATGATAAATTTTTGTGTACATTCAACATTAGTAATCTGTCTATACTTACAACGTATCCACCATAAATTGCACCATTGATGCCTGCAACAATAGTTTTAAAATAATTATACAGTACGCACAATTTTTGTTCAGAGATATGTATCAAAACACGAATTTCATACCGACTGATAGGGTCAATAAACTGACTGTTGCTGCCCTGCTACAACCGCTGTATGAAGCAGCAATGAGGAGCACGGCGGATCCAAGATGGGCTATTAGATAAAATGTGAGGAATAAACTAAAGTGCAATCTTATTGTAGATAAATGCCAAAAAAAACTTCAAAGTTCAACCTTTGATTGCAGTATATATTACTTACCAATACTTTGACAACCTTTCCTTACAACTACCGTTCTAAATATTTTACGAGAGATCAACAAGTCCGCGATCTGAGTTATGAAAATGGACAAAATCCACATAACAATGTAAGGAAGAGCGGAGAGCCAACTGTTCTGTAATTTTTAAATTTATTTAAAATATCAAATATCAAGCTATACTTTATGATTGAAAGTATATATATATCCATTTAGTTGACGAGTTAAAGTACCTGGCGAATGTCAAAATGAAGCATGTTCTTCAAGTAAGTTGGTAATTCATGAAGCAATGTGTACAATCCCCAAGCGTGTCCAATATGGCCGACCATAATTGCCCAAAATGGCATAGATGTAAATATGGCTTTCCAAGGAGTTGGAACTTTGACCTAAAAATGTTTTACGTGTTACTTAACTCGCTAAACCTGACAGCGTCATATTTAAGTTGGTGTGGTGCATTCCAATAACAATATGTATGTAAATACCTTTGATGATTGGTTTCCAATAGACTTTTCAATGAAATTTAACTCTTCAATAGAAATTCTGGGATGTTGGGCTGGCGTGTCATAAACGAAGAAACACCAAAGTATAAACCAAATGATTGTCAGAGATCCAATAAAATAGAATACTGATGGCCAGCCCCCTAAGACATTGCCGTGAATCAGATATCCCGACATAATCATAGTAGCTGCAGTTCCAAACTGTGCCCCTATTCAGTTCATAAAGTCGTCTTTGTTAACATAATCAACATTTGCAACATGTAAGCGGTATCAAATATGCTTAAAGTATACTTACCCGCATAAACAATACTTGCCAACTTTGATTTCTCATCTGGAGGGGCCCAACTAGCTAATAAGCCGTGCATTGCCGGGAACGCAAACCCCTGACGCAAACAAAGTAAAGAATTAATGAATTTAAATATTATTCTTTAATTGCAAATCATCCAAGATGAAACAACACAAGGATATGTCAATCAAATTTG
This sequence comes from Orchesella cincta, assembly GCA_001718145.1. Classification (NCBI taxonomy): domain Eukaryota; kingdom Metazoa; phylum Arthropoda; class Collembola; order Entomobryomorpha; family Orchesellidae; genus Orchesella; species Orchesella cincta. The sequence continues at coordinate 84,386 of LJIJ01000294.1, read as the reverse complement.
GTGGACACGTAAAGTATCACCAAAAAGTGGAAAACTTGACAAAGATGAAGTAAGACAGCTCGAAAATCTTATATACTGAGCTAGGCGTCGACTGTTATAAAAATATTTGCATGTACACCCACACGAACGCAATTGAGTGTAACAAAGGCTTTAATAATCGTCCTCTGTTTTAATATTCTGAAGAATAATTGGAAATTTAGTTTGACAAAACTCGGTCCAAGAACACAAGTGATAAATTATTCATAAATATACGAAATTGTCTGTCAATCTTCACTTACTTCTCCTAGACCACATACCACCCTACATAAGCACAAGACGTACTTGTGGGTTCTTGCTGCTAGGGGTGTCAGAACTGTTGCAAGTCCTGCAAAAAATAATCCAATTCCCAAGGGCCATTTACCCCCATATCGATGGGAAAGTATTCCTCCGGGCATCTGGAAATTCGATTGAAAAGTTTGTGTTGGAAAGGGTTAGAAAAATTGTCCCATTGTTGCTCAATGTCAATTTCCTTATTATTAACTTGATACAATCTGTTTAATTACCTGAGTTAGCACATAGCCCCAGAAGAAAGATCCTAGGATCACCCCTTGTTCTGTCGGTGACCAGTCGAATTCTCCAACAATTTCATCAACCTCTTCCTCAGAAACTATTAATGTACCATTTTCATCAAACTCTTCTTCTGTCACAACTCTAAGATGATCGCACGTAAGTCCTCCAGAGCTGGAGTTGTCAAAACCACTAGCGTTCTCATTTTTGTGGACTGATATCGCGGTCTGATTAACCATTGACACGATTGCGATTGATATATTAAATCGCATGGCATATGACATGGCAAACGCCCAACACCCCAAAATTGCCATTGTATGGCGTGACCCCCATCCTTTTGCAATTTGAAAGAAGTTGAAAAACCATTAAGTTTAGCTTTTGGTGGTTCATTTCATTTCTGCAAAGCTATATATATAAATGAAGAAGTTACCTTTGGGACGCTTGGCAGGCCCAGTGTCCTCCATTTCCATTGCCGAGAAACGACTCGTAATGACTGATATTAGATGTTCTTGAAAACAGCCAACTACTCAACCAAAAGGAAGACGTAGAGGAAAATGGGGATAACCAAACAAACCACGTTAAGCAGGTGAACGTATCTTCAATTGAATTGAACCAGTATTCAAGATGTGTTACACGAAATGTACCTGTTATAAAGTAAAAGTTTAGGAAGTTAGTCTTGTTTTCTTTGCTACACGAAACAGAAGTTCATAAAAAGTACTAATCCTATCCTCAAGTACTTCATGCTAAGAAAATTGTAGTCACTTTAATTTAATAGCAATCATGGGACTGTAAATATTTGAGCAACAGAATTGAAAAAGAAATCCAGTTTTGTCTGCTAATCGCATTAAGATTAATTGCTGTTAGGTCGAGTAGATTATAAGGCAGGGAAGACTTTGCTTTGAACGGTGACAGGCAACTAGTACATACCAGCCAGTGCAGACAAAGAAGTAATATCGGAAATCTTATTTTTGTGCACGCATGAAAACCATTTTAATGATAGTATAATGGAAGCAGACAAGTCGTAATGAAGCAAGCTAAAACTCTGGTACACAAACAACGTTCCACAGTTGTCCAACATTTCAAACGAGCTGAACTACTGTACCTAAGTAAGTAGTAAATGGAAGTTATGTATTAAGTGAAACTTGGGCTCATGGCACACAGACGTCAGTTCCTCAAATAAACGAGGCTTGAACACATTTCGTTTTTTACGGGATGGGTTATCTATATTGTACAGTTATTAGTTTTGTAAAATGTAATGCTTCATCTATCATGTTTCAGAACTTTATAGGAATACTGACATTTCTATGCACAGCAGCCTACAAAAAGCATTTGGCTTTCTATTCTAAATTCTAAACTGTTTGGGCAGTCACACAGTTCAGTCAGGGTAACGTCGCATCTATCAAATATAACGTATGACTTTTAGGGTTATATGTTCCAAGAACAATCGAGAGTTAAGTATAAATCAAAGAACTTAAATAGAACTTTGTTCTACCCTATGGTATAAATGCACCAAATCAGTTCTTGTTAATAGAGTACACAGTGAAGTGCACTGTTTTTCCAGGAAAGTGTTTGAATTTGTAATATGGCGAAAATTAGAAGAATCGCCAATTTTTATATTGTCAGCAATTAACAATAATTTTAAAAAAATTATATGATCTATATAATTCGTTTTTTGTTGCAAAAAATGAGATCATCGAAAAAATAAAGTCAAATTAAATGGATAAAGACTGCTTGCAAATGATGAATGAATGAATATGAATGGTCATATGACACTATCCAAGTATGCATCATTGTGCTGGTTAGTGAAAAGTATACATACTGCATGAAAGAACGATTAGCGTTTGCTACAGAAAGGAGGTTGTAGAATGTTATTCGAAGTGTCTTATCAGAAAAGAACAATGGGCTATTGTGTGCTGGTTGGACAAATTTTCATTTATATTTCTATGCAAGTTTCTTGGAAAACATTTTACGAGCATTGCACTGCTCAGTTTCAAATCCAAAATCGGTACTTGTTCCAACCACTAAGTAATCGTGAGTTAAGCATATAATATAAAGTACAATATCGTATTAGTACAAAAATCCCATCGAATATCTGAAAGTTGACACCCGCTACCCCCAGCCAAATACTAAATCCTTGGCTGTTAATGTTACAATGGTACTATTAATATTGACTCTTATCGGTCCTCCATGAGCAATCAGTCGTGAAGAATGCAATGTCTATGAGTTTATGAAATGAATGCGTGTGACACGATGCATATACACATAAATTGATGCTTTGTCTACATGTCTCATAGTCAACAAGCAGACGCTGCCGACGTCACAGTTTTGGACACAAGCTCACATTCTATCCCACCATTGTAATCAGTCAGTGTCATGTGAAGAAAATTAGTTTTCTCCTTCATGCATTTCTCGACTCATTACTTGCTGGTTTTTGTAAAGAAGCCTCACAGAGAACGTCATCAAACATTAACGTTATGCGTTTCCACATGTGTGAGTTGTGGTTATTCTCGTCACAGAGTCTTTCATGGAGAACGAAGAACACAAATATAATGCATATTCATACGACTCAACAGAATGACCTTGGCCTACACCATCTTTTTTTTGTTGGCAGTGAGAGATGATAAACTGGAACCATGTTTCCTTTGAAATTGCATCTTTAATGGCCATGCCAGTCCGCTCGTGTCGAACAACAAAATTACCTCATTTGGAACAAGATTATGCACCGTCAAGATGAAACGCTCACATATAATAAAACCCATAAACTTCAATATGTTTACATAGCTAGTTCATTTGTATTATGTTCGAAAATCTGTGCATGATCGTAATAAATAGGAACTTATTTTGTGCTCTTCATGAATTAAAAACTTGTGCTAGGTAAGAATTATGTATCAAATGGCCCCCAGATTCTATAAGGTATATAGAGTGTCGTAAATCAAACAGACCATATATACTTACTAATACATCTTCTATTGTCTATCAAAAAAGCTCAAGTAGATGTTTCTGATAACCACAAACATACCTACCTATACCTAAAAAGAGTTTAAAATAAAAACAGTAGGCAATCAGAAATGCAGAAAAGTGAGTGAAAGATGTTTATAAAAATGTCCAGCTTACCCCGGTCGAGTAATTCTTCAATTGACCACTGACAAGACTACCAACATTCAACAGAGTAACAAAGTAATTGAATAGCTCAAATAGTCACAAACAACGTGCTAAACATATTGCCACTGAGGAACTGATCTGAGAACGTACATAGAGGTCTCAAGAAAACACGAGTTCCCAAAATCAAAACTCTTGTCTTGTCTCATTTGTCCACAAGTTCACATTGATTTTTCTGACTGCCACCAACCTTCCGTACAGCAAATTTTATGCACACAATGTTACGTGGATAATTTATCGCGTGCAAGTACACACGCGTCTTTGCAAAAAAGAAACTTTACAATGGGTAGTAGTAGTAAGTAAGTAAGCGTTGAGAAAGCATGGATTTCGGGAAACAAATGAATCGTGCCTATTCGTTCCTTTGCCCGGTTCCTCTACAGAGATGTTCGGTGAATCCGAGTCAGCAACACTCTGAATGCTGGTGAGACTCTGCCGGCTCACTACACCTCTTCTCTGCTCTGAAAAATGTGCCTTTTAGCGAAATGTTCTATATTATGTATGTATTCCAAATTCTTATCAAATGAACAAGATTCTCAATGTAATTCTATTGCAGTGTCTGAAGCACATCATATCGAGTATTCAGTTCAATGTTGGGCCTGCGACTATATGCATTGTGACATGTTGCTTCTTGCCTCATTATTAGATCAGTCGTGCAATTTCAATCCCACCCCTCGTCATGCAGCATGAAGATTTTAAACCGTTCAGAACTCCACATTTATAGGGATCAACATGGTTAGATATCAGCAAAGTGTCTAATATAGTACTGTAGGAAATGCAAAAACCAAATCTGTAACATTATTTAGCACTCATCGCTCGTCGCTTCCATTCAATGCACGATCCAGCCAGACTCAAATGAATACCCTGCTTAGATCTGTAAATATAAGTTCTACCCTATGCCCTATACAACACTTTGCCCTATATACTATACTGGTATATAGATATATTATACAATGTCTGGATGTAACTAGTAGACAAAGTAAAAATTTTCGATAAAGGTTCACCACGTATTCATTGTAAAGTGTTATGCATAAGCATAATCAAGTTTATGTAGTCCTATTCATACAAATCACCCTCCCGTACCAACTTCCGATGCCAAGCTATCACAAAAAACGACCCCACTCAGATGAGCTTACATACTGGCACTCATATTCGCTGCTTCATACTTTGCTGAGCATGTCAAAGCGCATTTTAATCTTGCTTTGCCTGAAGATATCTACATAAATGGAATGAAAAACATTTCCTTTACTCTTTCCAATTCAAATTTGGGCAAAATAAACAAGCTTTAAGCAGGGGAGAATATAATAATAATAATAGGGTTTATCAAAATATTAATAGATTATATAATGTGTTGTTCAATAGGATTTTCATTTCCAAAAAGCTTATTTTTGGACACGTACGTACGTAACCACTTTCAGGAACTCCTCATTATCCTATTTTCTTTTGTTATGCTCACATCTTCTATTTATTGTGTATGAAAAAACTCATTTTTCATATTGAAATAGCAAAGCCTGTTGCGTACATGCATTCGTACCACGTTATTTCTTCAAATGACGTTTATAATAAAAGGAAGATTCGCAATTTTTTCGTTGACATATACAAGGTCATCTTCCCTTCCACATCACGGAGTACAAAAAACCAGCAAGCCAGCCACAACCCCGTGACAAGCCTCGATTCTAAGCCAATCGGTTTTGCTCAAAAGTTGGCGACTTGACAAGTAGCACTCGTCTGCGATTCTATGCATTACGTGGCATGACATTCTCTGTGTCTGTTTCTTGGATTATGCCTATCCTGAGGCAGTCAATTACTCATGCTTTGAAATAACTTTTCTTTCCAAATTGACGTTGAAATGCTTAGGTTTAAAACATGCGATATAGTGGACACAACGGCAAGTCCGACAAACCCCTGATCAATTGCTTGTTTATTTCATTAAAAGGAAAAATATAAATGTGAAGTAATGTAACCAATCCTGCCGTAAGATGCTTTTACAAGCGATCATATTTCTGACATTACATGGGGCAAAACGAAACCAACACATTTAGGATCTATTATCTGGTGTTTCTGCATGCAATTAATATCTGTACTTGTATTATGTAGGCCTATATAATGTTCGTCAAACATTTGACGAAAATTTGACGTTTTTGAGATTCTTAATCGAGACTTGTCTCGTTGATCTATTTGACCTGACAAAATGACAAGGCTGGGCTAGCAAGTAAGGATAACTTGGTCGTTTTCATTTCCAAGTAGCCCATCTATTTTGATTGTGGAGTTGAGTTGCGTAACGCATTTTATTCGGATTGTATTACTGTAATATTTTCGTCAATAGGATTTCTCTGTAGTATGATTTCTGTCTTGGTTTCTTGGTTAGCCACCAAAAATGACTTTCAATCAAAATGATAATGAATGATACTATGAATGTGTGGTCTCTTCTGCATCATCAAAGATGATGATCGTGTGCACATCCGCATCTACAGACAGATATCGAATTTCAGTTTACGTAATACGAAGAATGATGGAATGTAGCTGGAATCTCTGTTATGGTAGCGTGGAATGAAAGCACAATACTAACAACTCATACTGATGTAATAATTGATAAAACTAGTTACTTTGTTTATGTTAACCTGCTTTTTATTGGCTTACTTTCTGGCTTGCTCGTTCTCGTCGTTGAATATCAGTTTTTGACAAAATAATCTACTGTAAATATTATAAGGAATACCCAAAATTGTAGTCTAGCTCTCATTCTCATTCTCATTACAGCGTTTCTGAACGATCAGGCTTTATTAGTAGCGGAGTCTCATGATAATAATGATTTAGGTGACATACCTAAAGAGGTCACATACACACATAATGTAATTATCAACTACTTATATATTCATGTCGTTGTCTAATTCAGAAATTATTTTGTCCACATTGAAGAATTGGTGTACTATTTCTTACGAACTTAAGTGATCACACCACGAGTGAATTATCCAATCCGAACCCTGCCTGCCTGCTGACACACCAGGAAGAAAGTAGTTTTTAGGGTATGCATACGAGTATCAAATACCTTTTTTCCAATAAATATATATGCGAAAGTAACATGAGACGTACTCTGATGGGTTTACACTTCCAACGTCATAATAAGTTCAGTGAACAGCGAACTAAAAAAATTACACTGTCAATTGTCTGCCAAATAAATATGTATGTATTGCATATATTAAACTCGTCGTACATGAAGCTGTCATCCATTACGAGTTTTTATGAAGTGACATTATGCACATAACACTAAAGACAATTATTGAGCAATTATTACATTCTGGAGAAATGAAATGATTTCTGTGCAGTTTTTACATAATGTTGTGAATTAAATGATGATGTTTGACAAGCAAATGATAAAACTATAAGCTGTTATCAAACAGGGCCAAGTCGCATTTTGTGTTTTTTAAATGTTTTATGGTATACTTATTACTTTCTAAAAAATTCAGAATGTGCAGCTGCAAGCTCGTCTTTAAATGCACGAGTATTATGACATGACTTTACAAAATGTAATTTGCATGACGTAGCAAATAGTACTCTGTCACCTGTATGCTTATTGACTCAACCAAAAGCACGAGGTGTAATTCTATATCCATTCTATTGACTTGAAGAAAAATAGCATCTCTAATGGTTGGTAAGTGGTGGGGGGAAATGTCTAAAATTAGAATTGGCAAAAAGATTATTGCTTAAAACTTAACTGATCATAAGCCAGGTTACAGACTACAGACCATTTCTTTATAGCGATAATTTAGTTCTTAAATACTCTTCAACTGCAAACCTATGTTCAAAATGTTTGGTAATTTTCTATGTAGCCATCTGTAAATACACTTGGTTGTGTTTCTTTACAAACTCCGGAAATGTGGCAATTATACTGCTTTCACCTGATTGTGGCCTTTGCTATTTCTGATTTCATATTTTTAGCCTACCTGAACCAATGTGTCTTCCAAACTGTTAATAGTATTTTTGATACGGTTACATTATACAAACGAAAGTATTACATAAAGTCAAAGCCAAGGTCACTTTCACAGCATGCATATTTTTTTATATTTATATTTATTCTCATAACGAATTTATAATTAATTTTAACAGTTCTTCCAATCCTTTCCGAACGCAGGACGACATAGTACTGGGCAAATTTGTCTATAAGTCGGCTTTTCCCAAAGCTCTGTACTTCCTAGGAATTCTGTACCATTTCTTTTAGTTGGAAAAGGACGAACCATGCTTAACCTTGCCCATGTTTCACATGAATAGCTATCGTAAGTTACAAAAAGTTTTAAATTTGGCATAAACAAAACATCTCGTAAGATCTCCTGATCGTAGATCTTCCTCAATGTATTGGAATTGTTTTTGTTAGCTAATGAAATAATTGTTTCTAATTTAGATTTCTTAAAATCTTCAGAAAGTTGATTAGTTCTTGCTCCAAACAGTCCTGCTAAAATTGGATAGTTATGGTCCTTATGATCACGAAAAGTAGTGAAGGGTTTCGTTGTATTTTGCAACCAGTCCTGAACTGCTGCTGCATCCCTTAATGACAGAAAACTGTCAAGGTCACGACTCAAAAACATTTCCACTGTGGGGTCAGCAAGGGGCAGAAACCTCCATATTCGTCCAATGACTTGCGACAAGTTTCCTTCAGTATGCAAAAAATAACATTATTATATATTTAACTTTTTTTATAAATCCTAAATTTCCATACCATATGCTTGTATTCCACGAATATCACACCACTGAAGTTCAGCATTTCTGCACGTCAGCCCACAAATATATTCATCAATATTGAGGTCACTGTACACACGGATTAGCCAACCTGGGAAGTGTTGCCTCAACAGTATCAAATTCTTTCCAATGCTTTTCAACAGATCTGCTGTCATACGGGAGTTCTTGTCCTTGTTTTTTCCTTCATTGTATTCATACAGCGAGTATGAAATGATACGCTGTCTTTCACCGTAAAAACTGGATTCGAAACTGCAAAGATTTTCTTTTTCTGCGTTATTTCCAGTTATGAGCACATTCTTAGTTATTGACTTATTGCAATTACAAGTGGAAGAAAAAACATTGTTGATTTCACGAGATTGCAAAAATACAATGTTGAATTGCATAAAAGTAGTATAACATAGTATAACGGCTAGTATAACAAGCACATTTATCCCTATCAAAAGGAATAACAAATAGCGATTACAAACTTTATGAATCATGTTGGAACTTTGAATTTTCTGACTGCAAGGCTCCGTTTGAACGGAGAGCAAATTAACGTTATAACATTTTGATTTATTTTTGTAAACTGAAAAACAACCTTTGTGTTCGTAATCATCGCTGTAGCAACGCAAAATTCCCAAGGAGGACAAAATCATCGCAATTCATTTAGCATAATATTTAATGAACAATTTTTAGTTTCCAAGAGAGCCTGGTAAATTCATTTTAACTGCAGGTTTGCACCGAGGGGCTATATGACACATCAGACAAAAGTTTGGAGTGGAGGAATAAGTGTTTATAATTTCAGTTTATTACTTGATAAATAAACGTATATAATGAACAAGTATGAACAACATCTAGCAATTAGTAAGCAGATTGTTCTTCCGTTTCAAAAGCAAACTTGACTGTACTTATCCAGCCAATTTGTCTTCTTTGTTAGTATGTATTGAAGAATTCGTATTCAAAGCCTAAGCATTAAAAACGTTAAAATATTCCAGCTTCATTTGCTAGCAAGTAAGGACTATGCATAGACTAGTAAGTACTAAGTACATACACTCTTCATAGTCTTCATGTATTTAGTACAAATTTGATGACAATTAATTTGCATCCCATGTCGATGTTCAGAATTCAAATGGAATGACAGACACCTTGATTTCTTGATATGCAACTAAAAAATTACAGGAGAACATAGCTTTTCTACAAATGAAGTAAGAACGTTTCCAAAACTATGCAATTGGGATTTATTCAAATAATACCTACATCATTTCTGAGTATGTGGTTAGCTTATACACATGAAAGAGTTTTCAAGATCTGTATGTAAATTAACCGTGGGCTATTGCTTTGGTACATTTTTTCACTTTCTTCGTGGGTTTGTGTCATTTTTCTCATCCATTTCATTCTGTAAAACCTACAATCGTCGTATTTTCGTTATTCTCCGGTATAATAAAAATACCCACGTCAATTAGTTACGACCAACGAGAACGACTGAAAACTCATTCTTTAACAGCAAATATTATGTACACCAGTTCCCTTTGTTCATTCTTCCACATTCTGACTCTAGACCCATTCATCATATGATTCAGTGTTCAAGGTCAGTTGAATAAGTAATCAAGTAGGACTCTTCGCTGATTTTGATTTTCTCCTGTACATTCCCAAGCAACAAAGGTTGATAAAATATTAGGTACAAAACAGAAGACGATGCACGTGTAGTTTGCTCGTATATTCTTGTTTTCCTTGTTCTGCACGTGTATTTACGCTTCTAATCAGCTTCTGTTGTGAGATTTTAGAAGGATCGAATTGAAAAATCTGATTGGAAAGAAAGTGGAGAATCGTACACTTTTGCTGGAGTTTGCTGAATTCCGGTAGGTTGGTTGGTACTTGTGGTAACTGGGACATTGTTTTTTAGTGTGGAATACATATAGTCATTTTGGAGTGCGCTAAATGATAACGTATTCGGCTGCCGATCATCAAACGAGATTTTGACAGCATTGTTGTTTGTGGATTTGAAGTGCATTTAACATTCCATTCCGGGTCAGTTATCGGAAGTTGCAATGGCGGCGGGCAGACGTCTTCAGAAGGTAGGTTTCAGAACCAAGAAAAAAAGTATTCAAGTTTATTGTGTCAGGCTACAATGTTACTTATATTACGACCATTATATTATTAACGACACAGTTAAGTATTTGGTTATTGGCAATAGGAGCTTCAGGAATTGAGAACAACCAAGATCCCATGCTTTCGTGACATTATCGTTGATGAAAGCAATTTGTTGAGTTGGCAAGGGATGATAGTACCCGTAAGTAATTGGTTGCATTTTAAGTAAACAAATTATACATTGTTCGTCTGCCGGCTGTGGATGTACAATTAATAGTAATGTTTTTGTGTAGGAAAAGGCTCCATACAATAAAGGAGCATTCAAGATCGATATAACGTTTCCAGTTGAGTATCCCTTTAAACCTCCTAAGATCAATTTCAAGACCAAGATTTATCACCCAAACATCGATGAAAAAGGTCAAGTATGTCTCCCGATTATTTCATCCGAAAACTGGAAGCCAGCTACCAGAACTGAACAAGGTGAGGAAATATTCTGTCTGTTGCTAATTTATATATTTTTATACATGCAATATTTCTGTCTTCCAATGGCCTATACTTATTCTGTGTTTTTAGTGATTCAAGCATTGGTCGCACTAGTGAATGATCCTGAACCCGACCATCCTCTAAGGGCTGATCTAGCTGAAGAATTCACCAAGAACAAGAAGCAGTTTCTCAAGAACGCTGAAGATTTCACCAAGAAGCATAGTGAGAAGCGTCCAGCCTAAATATAATTATTAGTTTAGTCTTAGTCACAATTTTTCAGAATGACTTGTTCCGGTTGTAGGCGTATGTTTATATGTTTAATTACAGTTATATATATAGTTATGTTGAAATGTCAGACAAATGTTAAAATCTAATCCAAGTTTTACTTTTAATTATTTATTCCTTACATTAATTTGAATTGTATTGCTAGATCCTTTACTTGTCATATGAATCATCTCAATCTAGTTTATTTAGTGGTGTCGAAAGTATTGCTGCAACTCAGTATTTGTGTTGTGAGGTTGCATGCATCAATGAACTCAATTTGATAGTTTTTATGTACTTACTACAACCAATAAATCACACTACTTTTTGTGTGATCATATTCTATCGTGTATGAAAACAAAGCCCATCTTCATGTCCCATCCATAACATTAGTTAGTGCCATCAATGTAATATGAGCATGAAAATTCATACATCTCTTAATGTGGGCTTGTACTACACCTCTGTCTGACTATATAGCTGTATGTAGGACAACGATTTGTCCTGGTTTTAATAAAATACTATATAGTTTATACCGTCACCGTCTCTTTAGACTGGTCTGAAACTTATGGTACTAGGTTCAGCCTGTAGCTGAACTTGCTGATCTCACACAGAACAGAATGAAGTATATCGTTAGGGTATTATGCAGAATTATATGTACATTAGGTTGTAGGTAGGTGAATATTTTGCATTTGTTTGTATCACAATTATTGTATTGTAGTGCCATAGCCATACATACATTAATGATGGTTTTGTAAGTATGATATGGTAAGGACAAAAATGAATTGTTTTCAGCAAACTTGTGAGCCCCTTTGGCATTTCTATGAAAAATACTTTACTTGCGTTAATCCGAATTTCGAATTTGTAAGTCGAATGTAAATTACTGACTGTAAATGAAATTTTTAATCGCTAATAATCCACAACAGGCTAGAACAGTAGGATTAGGATGGGGGTTAGGTGTACGAAAATTGTATTATAATTGTTGGCTATTTGATAAGATTCTGTTCATCTCTAGTTTAAAATACGTACTCAAAGTAGTAGTCAGCTTCTGATTATCGATTAGTAATTAGTAAAACAGTATTCGTAGTACTAAGCAGTAATAGTACTAGTTTTAGATTTAGGTTTATGCATGAAAATTTCAGTTTTACAATTTATTGGTGGTTGAATGGATTGCTGCAGAGCATTAAGTAATTGTCTTCAGGCGGTACCTCCTTATGTATGGCCCTCCTCGCGCTATACTTTGAACGGAAGAGATGTAGGTAGTAAGTAGGTAATGTTCATTACGGATAGGTATTATTAGGTATATCGTACTATTTGCAGTAAAATGGATTATGTAAGTATCACTGGGAATGGGATTTGGATATACGTGCGGTAACCGCCTTTAACCCGCAAGGCACCGTTTGCCCGCGGAGGAGTCCGTTTGCCCCCGCCGTCCCGTTATCCGGGATCAGTAACCCGCTAACTAATATAAACCCCTGTACCTGTTTATCCCACCGCTTGACAGGCTACCCCGGGGAAGGTAGCCCGAAACCATTTTACCGCTGAAAAGTTAGCACCGGCGCATGACAGTTCACCCGCGGTTTGGTTCTACATTACTACGCATGAAGTTTCTATATTTTCAAAATTTTACTTATGGCCACTGGCCGCCACGGCCTCACCATGCCAGTGTGGCATGTTCAAGTAATATGCTTCGAACAAATGGCCGCGACTGGGTACTCTATAGTTACCTATAAGGGGGGGGGGGGGGGGGGGGGGGGGGGGGGGGGGGGGGGGGTGATGGGCGCATACAAAATGTAAGCTAGTTTTTTTACCTTGGCATACAGGTATGAAACAGTAAATTTGGTTTTCAGCAAACAGTCTTGAACAATTCAACTTGTCCTGCCCTTATATTGAGATTGGTTTGGTTGATGTTTGTGGTTAGTAAACATGACAAAATGTGTGCACTGTAAGGACAGCGAGACACTTTGTTATTAACAACTGCATAGCGGAGCTACTTGGTTATTAAGCATACTGAATGAGCGGGACTTAATTTTGGTTCATTAAGAGGCTAATCTGTGTACAATGTCACAAAAGGGAGATTGTATAGTATATATTATAGCTAGAAAGAGCTTACATGGTTAATTGAAATAGCATTTGCTATGTACTACCCATGGATATTGTGTAACTATGTGGTTCGGAGGTAAAATAACCCGGGTCATATATCGCAAACAGTATCTGGCGCAACCTACTTTGTGCTGGAATCGTGTCCTCCCCTAATTTCAATCGAAATGATGTATCACATCATGTCTTCAACTCGAGTATCCAGCTGCAAGGTTTAAAGTTTTTTTTTTTTTTTTTTTTTTTTTTTTTTTATTTCTAAATTTGTTTTCTTCCAAAAAGGCATGTTGAGCCATCAATGACTTTAAAAGTAAAAACGCCTAACCAAACCGCGGGGTTAACCAGTCCATGGGCGGGCTAACTTTTCAGCGGGTAAAAATGTTTTTCGGGGGCTAACTTCGGCACCGCGGTTAACTGTCAAGTGGGGTAACATTGAACAGCGGCTAATAGTCAGGGCGGGTTTAACTGATCCGGATAACGGTAACGGCGGCAAAGCGGAGCTGCCGCGGCGAAACGGTCCTACGGGATCAGCGGCCTAGATACCGGCATACGTGGCACACAGAATATTAGATGTAGATGAGAATGAGACTGAAAATGAATTCACACATACAGTTCTTGTGTATGCTGGCTGGCTAATGTATGTTATGGGGATTTTGATTAGGGTTCGTAAGTTGTAAGAAGACACGACACAAGATCAAAATTTATATTTTTTATATCAGTTTGCAATGCATTTAGTTACATCATCTCTAGTATAATATAATATTAATAAAAACAACTAGTTAACCCTACTACTGGTTGTATAGCCCCTTGTGTAGATTTTGTACGTACTAATACTGCTCTCTCCTTCTAACGAACAGTGATGATGATATGATGTCGTACTTTATAAAAGTACTATCTGCATCAGAATAATGTTGATGTGTTAGTGTTTAGTTTAGCTAATAATACATTATTCGTGATCGTCATCATCATTCATTCATTTTAAAGGATGAGCAGTGCACTTGGACCACGGTTGTGCTGAGATGATTAACAACAACAGTGCTTAAACCACCATGGACCACAAGGTTAGTCAATTATGAATATCAATTATGGACGTGGACAAAATTAACATATTTTAATAGTTTGTGATTCTAATTATGTACGTAGTTGACTATTTCTTATTTCGAGGATTGATACATATCGGTGTAGCGGCGAATGTGGGGTGGGTGGCAAGTAGTCTGTCAGTGAAGCACGCTACTGTAAAGTATATTAGTTGATAAGTTAAGAAGTAAGATGCTGGTGCTTTTTTTATGTAGGTAATTCTTCAGGAGTGATTCATTCAGCTGACCATCTCTGTGCTCAATCGTCAATCAATGTACACTTCATTTTTTTTGCAATACCAACTATGTACTTCCAGAAAATGCGTTTAGGACAGGAAGGTGCATTTAAATGAGGTGCTTTTACGAAATCGAAGATGGAAAAATATTCTGCTTTGTGGATACATTTTCTGCTAATTTTGTTAAAAACGTGTGTAGCTTGTAAAGGCGTAGCCGTAAGCTCTAGTGCAAGTTTCTGTTATTAATGGTATTAGGTAGTTGTTGATAGTACTTTAGTAAATAACGCGAAGCATTTTTATCGTGTTTCATTGCCAATTGTCCAGAGATTATGTTAGGTATGTGGCAGTTATGGAAGTTATAATAATCTGCACCAGGTTTATGTGATTATTGATGTGATTCTGAATTGAGTCTGTAAATTTGGTTAGAGGAAATCTTAATAATGTCGTAGTTTTAAGGATCGAACGATCGAAAGGACATTAACATAAAGTGTTAGGACCTAGAAAGACTTGTGTGAAGAAGAAATGTGAATATGTGTGGCTAATAATGATGTATATTTGTAATTTCTTTAGGTTCGATGAAGTTGATACTATGACGTTTGCCTACTTCGAGGTGGCAGGAGATATAGGATACAGATAAGTTGGTTTGGATTGGGAATGTGTTTGCTGACTGTCACGAATGTCCAGTGCTGTGCAGTTACCAGTTGGAGTCCTTCATATTTTAAATGGGAGTGGATTGACCTGACGAAGCTTCAAGAATTTTGTTTGAGTGAACTTAAAAGTGAATAATATAAAAGAAGAGTAACTTTTGTGAAGTGAGATTAATAGTTAAGTTGTATGTTGTGGAAAGCACTAGGATTCTAAACGAAAGAGATTACGACAGGAAACTGAACAAAATATATCTTTCAGAATTGTACGGTGTAAATATCATTATTAAGTAAGATTGATCTCTTAATGCAACTCGGTAAAGAAGGAAGAAAAACTAGACTCAAATTATGTCAACCTGACACGTGTTTCAATTCCACGCATCGTAGTTAGAACTAACGACCTACTCCCTTGAGAAATCACGAAAACTATTTTTTGTACTGGCGGTGTACTCAACCTTGCAAGAATGTCAGCGTCGTCCAGTACTTTAGATACTACCGACGTAGTTATCAATGCAGGATCAAGGGAGAAACTTGTTAATGGACATGGCACGTCTTCAGAATCGACATCCTCTAATAATGGTCCAGCAGATAAGGAGTTGGAGGATAAGTTGACAGAACTAGACAGAGTTTCGTTAAATGATTCAGAAGTGAAGCGCAAATCTGCAACACTGACTCCAACATCAAGCACTGAAAAACACTCGGGAAGTTCTCAGGGGAATGGAAGTAGGGGAAATGTTGGTTCCCATTCATTTTCCAGCTTATCTAGGAATAATCTTCGTCGTTCATTTACACTGCCAAGAGGCCTTCTAGCCAGAAAAAGTGGCCAGACCGGACCCGTTTCCGAGAATCAGAACGGAAGCTTTATGAAAAATATATTTCTAACACTAGTTCGAACAAAAAGTGTGAGAAAACCAAAAAATGCTACAGACGAGAATAAGGATGAAAGTGAAGTTGGTAATAGTAATAATTCGGATCAAGGGAAACAAACTAACGGCCTAGGTAAGCACCGTGTTTGAGAGTATAATTATTATTAAGGTTGAGAATTGGTACCTGATGTTCGTGGCTAATATATTTATTTTAATTTTATTTAGGATTACTTCCCGGTTACACCCCAGCAGCTGTAGGATTAAAAAACCAGGGGAATACATGCTTCATGAACGCCATCGTTCAATGCTTATCTCATACCGACTGCTTAGCAAAATACTTGGTCACAGATGGATATAAAAGTGACTTGAGAAGGAAGCATTGGATTAAGAACGGAAAGGTAATGAATGTTGTAAAATCCTTACTGAATGGATATGAAGGCAGTGAAATTAAATGTCATCGTCTCAATTTGATTTCAGTGTGAAGTAACGGAGGAACTGGCAGCTTTGCTTAAAAACGCTTGGCTTAGACAAAATCCAACAGTTTTGGAGGATGCTGTGACTAAATTTAAAGCTGCCATTGAGAAACGAGCATCCCAGTGGCGTGGTTCCGAACAACATGATGCTCAAGAATTTTTTCTATGGTTGTTGGACAGGCTCCATGAAGACCTCAACCAAGCCGCATCTTCCAAGTACAAACCAATGAAAGTAAGTACTTGAACACATTCTTAGATGAAGTACTATTGCATTTGCAAATGAAATTATTTAATATTTAATTTATTCTTCTCATATGGTTTCAGAACAACTTTGGACGCTCCGACGAACAAGTTGCAGCAGAAGCACTTGCCAATCATCTGCGATGCAACAACTCTGTAATTCAAGAGATATTTGGAGCACATTTCAGATCGTCTTTGACGTGTCCTGGTTGTGGAAGACAATCAGCCACATTTGATCCTTTTGTATGTGTATCTTTACCCATCCCCCAAGCAAAACAAGAAGTTCCAGTCTATGTTAATATTGTGTACCTTGCACAACAACCCAGACAGGTAGATTTTACAGTTTGCACTGCGTTGAAGTAAATATTTTTTAAAAAGTAAGAAAACAATAAAAGAATTTAAATTGCATGACATTTTGCACATTTTAGGTGAAGCTCGGTCTTAGTATGGTGTCTATCGCGGATATCAAGGAATTAAAGCAGCAATTATCTGGTGATACTGAAATAGAAGAGAATAATATATTGCTTGTCGAAATTGACGGTGAAGGATTTCATCGAACCTTTACTGGTATGACATGATTTCAATGATATAACACATTAGCATTGTAATATGAAAGAAAAACTTACGCAAATCGATTGTGCTTCATCTTGTAGAGACACAGTTGGTTTCATCTCTTTCAAACAATGATGCCCTGTACTGCGTTGAAACGCCTCAGTTAAGGGAAACAAACGAAAATGATGGAGCTTTCTTAATGATTACCTGGGCCAACATTTTGATAACGAACAATGGCAACACAAGTGTGCGTTTCGGAAGTCCATATATAACCCAAATTGCAAGGGAGACCGGTTTTGTCGACATCCAAAAAGTTTTCTTGAAGGAAATGGCTGCTATTTTACAGACTGATGTGCTCGTATCAGAGCAGAAGGTATGTATTATTTTTTTGTCTCAATTAAATATAATTTGCAGGATTGCAGTTTGGTTTACGCAGTACGTATTTCAATTACACAGGAACCTGTGTTCAGCATCAGAATTTTGGATGGCAGTGCCGACGGTTCGCTGGTCGATCCACTGGTTGAACATCCATTGTATATGGAGTCTGTTGATCACGCCTTATCTCTTTGTGATGAAGATGTCCCTCCACATATCAAGGTGCACTTGGAGTGGACGCCTGATTCAAAAGACAAGTAATATATATTTATTTCCCCTTTCATAAACAAAAAAGTGAAATTAGCTAGTATTAACAGCTATATATGACTTGAAAATTTAGAATTATTATCAACGACTCGGAGACCGTGGAAGAACACGCAAGTGTGGCTCAAACTCGCCTTCGACATGCTGAAGAAACTGTTGGAAGTGTCACACTTGGTGAATGTTTTGACCTGTACACTACCGCTGAACAGTTATCTGCTGAGGATAGTTGGCATTGTCCACATTGTAATCGTAAAGAACAAGGTACTTTGAAAATGATTGGGCTTTGGACAGCACCTCAAGTTCTGGTTGTACATCTCAAACGATTTAGACAGGTAGGATTTTTCATTAATTATTCATTTTCTGTGCCATCTCCGTGTATTGGAACATTCACAAACACATAAACGCATACTATAAAACATTTTTATTGTTTAGGTTGCGAAATCAAGGAATGCTGCAACGAAAATTTCTTCTGTAGTGGATTTTCCAGTTGACGGTCTCGATTTAGGACCCCATGTAATGAGGAGGAATCGACCTTCCGATAATAATGTAGTCAATACGGGAATGAACCAAGCGTCTTCTCCTGTCAATGGATGTTTTGGAATAGGCAACTGGAAGCATCGTGCATCTTTCAAAAAGCAGCTTTCATCGGCTGTCACCAATAACAAACTCAATTTAACAAATGGCATTGGTGCGGCACAGGACGATATAGTTTATGATTTGTATGCTGTCTGCAATCATCATGGAAAAGAAGTGCTAGGTGGACATTATACAGGTACGCGTAAAGAAGTAGTTAGTGTAATAATTCTACTGTTACTGCCAGGTAAATTAAGATTTGAGAAGTATCCTACATATTATTCTCATTTTTTCCTCTACAGCTTACTGTAAAAATCCAGTGGATGGAAGTTGGTGGTCCTTTGATGATACACGCGTCAGCAAATTGTCTTCCTCATCTGATGTTAAAACCGCTTCCGCTTACATTTTGTTCTATCACAAAAGAGGATATTGTAGTCAACAATCCGCGCAGCATTGGTGCCGAAACTTGCTGAAGAAACACCATAAACTTCCAGCAGTAAAAGGGGATTTTAGCGCAATTGATGTTATGCAACCTACTTTGGAAGAAGGCGGCGGAGTGAAACCCTTGGCCAGTACAAATGGTCATGCAGAGTCTCCAAGCGATGGATCTGATACAGATAAAGAACCAGTTGCAAGTTACCAAAGCAAACCCGAGGCGAAAGATTCCAAGGAGGATTTAGTAATACCAAATTCGGAGAATAACTTTACTGCCCCGTTAGCGAGAATGGAAGATATTACCAGATTAGATATGGGAATTTCACCTTATATCAAAGAGGTCCAAATAGAGAGTACCGTATGATATGATGCGGAATTTAAATCCTATTCAACAGTAACAGCCTATTTTTTGCTACCGCTCCCTCTGGACTCTTCTTTTGCTCGCAGATAGTCAAAACCGAAATTTAATAAATTAGACTATAGGCTTCTCATGTAAAAACGATGCTCACGCTGCCTCAGATTTACTATTATTGTATACTTAGATAGTTAGGTAAAGGGAAGCAATTTTAAAGTTGATATATAGTTTTTAAGTGCAGAAATTAATAATATAATATAGTGAACGAAAAGCAAAATCTATCAAAACCTAGGTCCTTGTGATAATTCCTGGACCATTTAAATTTCTGTTCATTGTGCTCCAGTCAGACTGCTAAATTAAGGACCTTAAAACACCAGCTATTGTTTCACTACTTGATACATTGTAAAAACGCAAAATGACTGGCAAAGCGTAAATCTTGTATTGATAAACATATTACAATTTAGGAAAAAACCGTACAGTCAGAGGTTGTCAGCAGCTGGTCAATTCAAGAAACTATATGTATATGTATAGCGATTTTACTCTACAAGAAAGTAGAATGTAACATTATCGTTTTGTCCAACAATACAAATGTAAACTTTAAGGAAAATATGTAGCTTTTATAATGTACCGTCTTTTGACAATTCGACGTTTTGATGTTTTTACGACAGCTTTTACATGCTCACTTATTCTGACCACCCATTTGACCTTTCTAGTAGTATGACATGACAGTTGATTTTTAAGAGACACTAACCAAAGAACTTACTGGTTTGGGCGTTATGAATAGAGCAGTAAATAATTATTACATCGTATGTTCTATAGACAAAATGTATGACACTTGTCAACTCACATTTCAGAGATGCATTATTATAATTATCACCCTATCCCATCATTCTCCTGACTATAAAATATTGAAATGGAGAGATTCTTGTCTTGAATTATTATTTACTTACTTGAACCGTTGCTCCAATATTTCTACACGGATTCGTTTATATTTTCTAAGATTTGTTAAGATGTAGGAATTACATTCTATTTATTTACTTAATGAACTACTTTCCTCAAAACGAGTTTAAATCTCACTAATCTTCCTAATGAAAATTTGATTTTATGAATTTGTAAGTTGCAATTTCTTCGTTGACAGCTTATGTATTTACTTGTTCATCTGCAGCACTGAACACCTGCAAATTACCAAATGTTTGTATTTCCTGCTACTAGTTTCTGACCCATGTATTTGATTAGAAACTTTTCTAATGATAACCGCTTAACCAAAAGCAAACTAAGTTTTCTAATGTCTTCTATCATTCAATCTTTCGAAAATCAACTGATACCGAAATGCTCCATACGATAATATTAATCTACTAAACAGTTCAGAAAAAATATCTTTAGAGAGGTAAATACGTTTCGTAACACGACATACGAGTTATGCCTACTACCACTAATAAGCTTAAAATAAGTTTCTAACTTGACTTTTAAAAGGTTTCATTGGAAAAGAAATTATATTTACATTAAGTTAATTCGAAATTTTTGTGAGTCACTTTGTTAACATGAATTATAGAAAAGAAAATGTATAGTTTTATTTCCAAGATGTCCAAGATAATAAATGACAAACTTAAAGCACGTCAATTTAATAGTCTTTTTAATGGCATCAGCTATTGTTAGCACCATTTAATACCTGGAAGCATATAATTTTCAGAGCTGCAAAAGCCTTTTTGAATACAAAAAGTACATACAAGCAGAGAGAGTTCCTTATAATGTAGTTGCATGCATATGCATGGTCTCTTCTCACGTCTGTGCACTGTACACACACACACGGCAAGATCATCTGAGATCTGCGCCAACTATTATTGACAGGTTGTTGTTGTTCTGTACAAAATTACAAACTGGTCATAACTGCCTAATAATGGCAGTTTGTGTATGTGTTATCGGCAAGGATGTAAGTTGTCTACTAACGGCAAGGGCTAACAAAAAATCATTTAACATTGTATCATACAATACAATTTGTATGTATTAAAAATTAGTCGAAAATTTTAATTTTATTTAATTGTGTCCGTGCAGAATGGTCCAATCTACATGAAATCCAGGAGTAGAGCTGATGAGCTGTCACAAACCATTGACCGCAATGCATCGCAAATGGCGTTTAGGGGAGTTACTGCAAATACAGAGTTGCAGTATAATTTTATTGTTAGTTCCGCTTTGGATATAATTGAAGAAAGGGTGCTAGTAGGAAGTTCTGCTGGAGGCTACAAAGGAAATCCTAATTTACATCCTGGAGCTAGCAGTGGTCCTTCACCTTTAGGCTCAATTGACGGCCAACCACTGGCAACTAGAGAGTTGTATTTGGGGGCCCTAACTGCCCGAGAAGAGTATAAAGTGTAAGTTTTACGCACGATCTGTACAAAACTTATTATCTGCAACAGATTCGGAGCGAATGTGATGATGATAATGATGATGTTCATGATGTGATGAATTGATTTCCTACTATGTCTCTTTTGCAGGTACGGATATATGACTAACACTAAAATTAAATTTGTCATTGTAATAGAAGAGACCAGCATTCCTTTACGAGAAAATGACATTCGAACGGTAAATAGAATACGTGTTTAAATTATGTATGGAAGATTATGATTACTAATGAATACGATTATATAATATGCATTTTGACTTTTTATGGATTAGATGTTTCGCAAACTGCACAGCGCCTTTTGTGACCTAATGTCTAATCCATTCTACCTACCCGGTTCAACAATAAACTCCAAGTAAGTTTTTTTTATCTCCAATCTCTTTAATGTTTGTATGTGCAGATGGCCAAAATGTTAATTACATATTTTTGTTTCTTCATAGACGTTTCGACGCTGTAGTAGCTTCAATAATGAGTGGACAGTAGCAACGAGTATGTAAATACACACTGCAACGTGGTGACTGTGGAATAAAGATGAAGTTACAACACACTGATTTTTTGTACTCGAGTAGATCGAAATATTGTTTAGTTTTACTGTACTATTTAATATTACACATTTGTCGTTAATAAATCCAACCTCGCAAGAGTAACAGAATACAAACAGAATAGTTTAAGAAAGCTTGTTATAAAAAGAAAAGGGCCAATTGACTATGGAAATCCGTTAAACTTTCTCAAGGGCCTTTGTCAATAATTCAGTCAAGCTACTAATGATAGTCCTAGGATCTTCTTCTAATCCAGCTGTGACCATTGCGTTTGCAAATAACTGAAAAATAAAAGGCGGATAGTTAGCTTTTGACGATCCTATAAAAGTTATCGTGTGCACTTATAATTATGGTTATGCATTACCTGCTCAGCAAGTAGCTTTGCGAGGTCTGGGTCTGAATCTTTAAGTGTGCTCAATTTCATAATGAGCGGATGCCTAAAAATCAAACGTCATAATTAATGACACATAAAGTCATATCATTTTTATTACACACAGATGCCAATGTACGGTTTAGCTTACTTGATGCTGACTTCAAACTGTGGCTGTAGTAAGGAGTACCGAACTTCAGGTGTCATTTGGGCACTTTGTGTACGAATGAAGTGTCGGGCCGCTGCCATCTCTTCCACTGTAACGACACAGGGATGGTTTTCCAATTTTTGAGTGAACTTTACACTGTGTGCCCTACCTTTTAGACTTTGTTGTAACCACGTCAAGAGACCTTCTGCTTCAGATTTTGCTAAGCCTCCAAGTGCTACAATAGTGATTGGAATAAAATTTATAAAACTTACTTCTATGAGAGTAGAAGTTTACAATATTTTCAAAATCTGAATTATTACGAAGTGCATCCATGTCCACATTTTCCTTCATCTGTCGCATTTCCTTCTCTACTGAAGTCAGGGATTTCCGGTCAAATTGTCTCAGCTGAATGAGAACCATTTCATCATATGGCTGAAAGCAGTACAACACCTCCACATTTTTCTCCTTCAATGCTTCAAGATACGGCGACCTTTCAGCCAGACTTCGACTAAACATACGATTAAAAAATATGAAATGTAGTTCAAGTAAACTATTACTGATTATTTAAACCTACATACAAATGTACTAACAAACAAACAAACAACAGATCCTAAAAAACAGTTTTTGTAGTGCATACCTTGGTGCAGCGAGATAATACACATCCTTCTGAGCTGCCTGCATGCGACTGATGTATTCCGGAAGACTAACCAGCTCTCCTGGAGCCATTGCTGAAGATTCGAACCGTAGCAGTTTGGCGATATCTTCCTAATAAAGCACAAAAACCTGCCGTGTAATTATTTATATGTATTTATATTATTTGTATGTATATTGTATGTAAGCAGCAGTAACGTACCTTGATAACTTGCTCGGCTTCAGTAATAATTCCCTCCTTCACAAAAATTCCATAATCGTTATAAAACTTCATGAATGATTCTGCTTCTTTTTGAGATCTGTCATGCAGAAATCTTATCACTCTATTCACAACGACTGTCCGCAGCTTGCTGAAATATGTTTAAACCGTTTCTCAATATCATAATGTTATTTATATTGATTAGAGTATACTTGAGTATACAGATTAAAATGTTTCCCTTACCGAATCAACGCACTATCCTGTAATAATTCTCTGCTTAGGTTGAGTGGAATGTCTTCCGAATCTACCACACCTGGCAAATAAAAAATATACACTTGCTCAGCGGTAATTCTCATTTGACAGCTACCGTACAAAATCATTAGCAGAATCTCGAATTTAGGATATTTTACCTTTCAAGAACCTTAACCAGTTCGGAATAATATTATCTGCCTTGTTTTTAATCATAACTTTTCTAGAGTACAAACCAACCCCGATTTGGGCGTCTTTACTCATCTCAAACAAACCTGGTAAACAATAATTATATAAGACTAACAATTCAAATTCAATGCAAGTTAAAGATTATTACCCAACGGGATTTTCGTGTAATCTCACCTGGCTTTCCATCAGGAACATATAGCACACATCTTAAACTTAATGGAACGTCAGTAGAAAAGTGAAGAGTGAATCGAGGACGATCATACGATCCACCGATGAAATTGTAAAATTCATCATGCATATCAGGAGTTACTGTTTTCGGGTCCATTAACCATAGCGCCTTAATATTAGCGACATAACTCAAAAACATTAGAAATAATTACAAGAACTTGAATCGTAGCATGAGAATTAACAGGAAAGCTTACTTGGACAGTATTTATTTGCTTTCCATTCAGGAAAATCGGATTACCCACGAAGTTGCTGTACTTTTTAATGATACCTGAAATGCCATTTAAACGAACATACTATCACCATTTGCTTCTTAAATTTTCATGATGGTATTTACGTTTACTTTAAGATTTACTTAAAACAGTTTCTTCATCGCTGAATTGCCGATGATCGGTTTTCAAATGCAAGACGATCTTCGTGCCGTTTTGAACCCCCTCAGCTTCTTGAATTTCATACACTCCAGATCTGGAAAGCAAATACATTGAAATATTGGAATTACTTACATATAATAAATTGGTAATAATAACTTATATAAAATATATAGTATAAATATTGGAATTACCCGTCCGATGACCATTTATACCCGTGAGTGTTTTCTTTGCTTGACTTGGAGTAAACGTCTACACGGTTGGCTACCATGAAGGATGAATAGAAACCAACTCCAAACTGTCCAATCATGGAATTAGGATCCGCACTTTTTGATTCCCTTACCTTTTCCAAGAAGACCTACACCAATAATTAATATATTATGTATACTACTATCAAGGTTGGAACGGGAATTTTGATGTAGATGAACAACTATATTACAGCAGTAACAGAAGCATACAAGTTACCTTTGTTCCCGACTTTGCTATCGTACCCAAGTTTTCTATCATTTCCTCTCGTGTCATCCCTACTCCGGTATCCTGCAATAATTTTAAAACTAATTGTTGCTCATTTTAAGCTCATATTGTGACTATGAATATTCAGGAAAGGACATGGGTGATGTTACTCTACCTGAATAGTGAAAGTTCGCGATTGTTTGTCTGTGGCTAGATGAATTTCCAAAGGCCGATCAGCTCCTATCAGATTTTCCCCGGTCTTTGAAAGGTATCTGAACTTTTCAAGGGCATCACTAGCATTGGATACAAGTTCCCTAACGAAAATCTGTAGTAACAAACGACAAGTGTATTTTATTCGAATTTATGTCATTTCATTTCAAAAGGAGATGCAGGAGGCATGTAATAATAATACACAGCTCACGACAGTCACAACAACGCAGTTTTATTGGCTTACTTCAGATTCTGAGTACAAAGATTTAGCGACGATATCCAACAGCATCCTAGTTTCAGCCTGAAATTCCCTTTTCTCCGAATCTCCTACAAAGAAATATGAAAAAATACAAATGGTTACATCAGTCAGTTGACACGAAAGCTATTTAGCATCTAATAAGCGGTTAAATACGATACACCTTACCTTTCACCGTCTCTTCATTTTTGATAATACTATGGATGCCATCCTTTGACTCTGCCTCCTCCGTGAGTTGTTCTGATTCTTTTGCAGATGAGCTGTAATTCCTAATTGTGTGAACGTTAAATGAGGATGGGTGTGCTTTCAGAGGGCTATTGCAACTTAATGCCAATGTTCGAGAGCCTTGAGTTATACCTGAAAATATAACAACAACACAACTTTGAAATTTGATAGAAAACACATTATAATTTAAACTGCATTGTTCAACTGACCATGACTAACGAGTAACGGGTGTCCAGTTAGTGTATGTTGACACCGAAGTAAACGCCTAGACCAACTTAACGCAACGACTCTTCCCAAAGCCGACATGGTAACTTTATTATTTAATACAATCTAAACCGCAAAACTGAACCTGTTGTTACTGCCTATTGCTGAAAAGTTCGAAAACCCTATGAAAAAATTGCGTCACCTTCAGTTTCCACTCCGGTCAGTAGTCAACATTCAACATAATTCAATATGCACATGTTATGAAGCAAATTGAGGAACTGCTTTTACTTCCCGGTTTACCTAGAACTTCATGACATTTCCCTTACACATATGAGCTTGGTAAAGGATTTTCCAAACGGTATCTGTGTATTATACACACCATGATTCTCACTTCTTGCAAATGTTGGGTAGTTTACCTATCACATGTAAACATAATCATGAACTAAAATGAATCGCTCTTTGAAAAGTATGGTGGCCCTTAAAAGGGCCGTTGGTTTCGAAGAATTGGCAGTAGACGATGAAATTAGGCAGATTTCTTTTCAGCCTTCTTGGGGAGGAGGACGGCCTGAATGTTGGGAAGTACACCTCCTTGAGCAATGGTCACACCGGATAACAGCTTGTTCAGCTCTTCGTCGTTACGGATGGCAAGTTGGAGGTGACGAGGAATAATTCGGGTCTTCTTGTTGTCACGAGCTGCGTTTCCAGCCAGCTCAAGAACTTCAGCAGCCAAATACTCCATTACGGCAGCAAGGTAGACAGGAGCTCCAGCTCCTACACGTTCAGCGTAGTTACCCTTCCTCAAAAAACGATGAATTCGACCCACAGGAAACTGGAGTCCAGCACGTCCAGAACGAGACTTTGCCTTTCCCCTGATCTTTCCTCCTTTACCACGTCCAGACATGATGCTGATATCGAGTATAGGTAGACTTGAGTAAATTCTGATGACTTTGTCAACAAAAGCGAACAGATTGCTCTTCTGAATTCCGAGCTCAGCTTATATACCTCTGGCTTGGGTTGGAAATTGAGTTGAAACTTTTGGTTCAAGTAACCCAATCGGGGTTGCAATGTGCGGTAATACAAACACCTATTTACAATAGCTTGTGGTTATTTTTGCATAAATAGGGACAGAACTAACATGTAAATGCTTGGTTAAGTTAATTGTAACTTAAACCTCAATTCTTGCTTACTTTTAAGCATTTTAGCTTTTGATACAGAATGTAACCCCGATATGTCTACTTCAACCATACAGTAAGCAGCACGCACCGTGAGCCAGGCTGCTCGCAATGCCAACGCACACCGCCGAGCTATTAGCTGAAAACCCACTCAACTCAGCCGAATTTCCCCCGCCACACCATTCTCATATAAAAGCAAGCAGCTAGCCATCAGACGATCATTCACGACTGTTTTTAAAAACATTCTGAATTTTGAGAAACTTTTGTTTATCACTTTACAATGGCTCGTACCAAGCAAACCGCTCGCAAGTCTACTGGAGGAAAGGCTCCGAGGAAGCAACTGGCCACCAAGGCTGCTCGTAAGAGTGCTCCAGCCACAGGAGGAGTGAAGAAGCCTCACCGTTATCGTCCTGGAACAGTGGCTCTGAGAGAAATCCGTCGCTATCAGAAGAGCACAGAACTCCTCCTCCGTAAACTTCCGTTCCAGCGACTCGTTCGTGAAATTGCCCAGGACTTCAAAACTGACTTGCGTTTCCAGAGCTCAGCTGTTATGGCTCTCCAGGAGGCATCCGAAGCTTACTTGGTTGGTCTTTTGAGGACACTAATCTGTGCGCCATCCATGCTAAGCGAGTCACCATCATGCCGAAGGACATCCAGTTGGCCAGACGCATCCGAGGAGAACGTGCTTAAATCTGAATTTGAGCTTGCAACCCACATCTAATTAACCCAACGGCCCTTTTAAGGGCCACCACAATATTCGAAGAGCCCACAAAACTTTTGTAGTAACCACTTTGCGTTTCAGCAAACATATCATGTCTCATGTTATTTCTCATGATACTACTTTGTATATGGTATCAGGGTGATATAGATAAACTGATTTGCACAACACTTCTCATTTAGCTGCTCTCTCTCTCTCCATATACATAGTAATGAAATATTGAAGTGATTGATCGTCGCCTGATTACTGAATTAAAGCCCGATTTATGCGGTAGTGATTTGATTGAGAGTTTTCGACAGGTTTTGATTGCCATGTATTTTTTAAATTTAATGTGGTCGCATAACTTATTTCGGTCATTACAATTATTGGAAAGTCGGACATATCTGCAATTTGCCAAGGGTTGTTTTGGTGGCGCTGTCGCATAAATAATGAAATGACTTATGACGCTGCATAACTCATAAGGAAAACGTAAAGGGGTTAGTCGTACCGTAGTTAATTTTCCAAATTACATAATTTCAAGCATGGATTAGAACAAGTGCTGAATTCGGATTGAAATGAGAAAGGAGTGGTGATGAAGTGCAAAGTTGAATACATAGTCAAAACATGTTTTTTCCTCCGACCAGATCCCCTGCTTTCGCTTATATACTACAGTAGCTTCTTAAACTTTCCCCACACATGTACTGTAGTAATCAAAGATAATCATCATCAGGCATGGGCAAAATACTCTATGTGCAGATACAAAATACTAAATACAAAATACTCTCGTAGGCTCAAAATACTTTTGTATTTGAAATACATTTGCCAAAAATAGCTCCAAATACAAAATACAAAATACTGTATTTTCTACACAAAATACATTTCATGCATTATGTGCAGAAAGTCTGTAATTGTCTTTTGACATTGTTAGAAATACAAATTTAATATTCCTCGATCAATCAGTGTTTAGAAACTATACGTTTGGGTGTACTTGGATAAACTTATCTTGATTAATTCGCATTTTTATTAAGTATTACTGTTGAGAATTGACAAGGAATTTCAGAATATGTGGCCATAAATGTTTTTATTTAATGATTTATACATTCTAACATGAACTTAATCGGGTAGGGAGCAAAATTTAAGATCCCAATTAATTGATTTTCCTTATAAGCGTTTATTACTTGACGTTAATGCATAAAATGATCCATAGAAGTAACTCAATTGCTGTAAATACGTTAAGTAATGCCAATAAAATGATCGATGACACTAAAGTTAGCATCAATTTCCAATAAAGCCACACTCAAAGCTGCAAACCTACTCTTGGCAATACGAAAAGTATTTTCAAATGTATTTTGTATTTAAAATACAATTTTTGGTATTGCTCCAAAATACAAATGTATTTCAAATACATTGGCTCCCCAATTCAACAAAATACTAAATACAAAATACAAAAATGTATTTAAAATACGTATTTGAAATACACTGTATTTAAAATACATGTATTTTGCCCATGCCTGCATCACCATTCTAACATACAAATGATGCATCTAAATACCAGAAATACTATCAATATTAGGGTTATGTTACAGCATGCCTACCATAACCAAACTGTAAAATATTTATTCATCATAAAATATTGACACTGACATCAAAACAAAGTCCATTTGGGTGAAAATATTTCAGTTTCCCAGCGTATCTGTCACCTGTTCTTGAAATGCCTAATATAAAAAATGAGAAGTGATGAAATTTTAAAGTTTTGCTCTTTGGAGATTGTGGTGGCCCTTAAAAGGGCGTTGGTTTGATCAGTTTGTTGAGGGTTCCGTTTACTTGAGGAAGTGTACTTGGTGACAGCTTTTGTTCCTTCTGAAACTGCGTGCTTGGCCAATTCACCAGGGAGGAGGAGACGCACAGCCGTTTGGATTTCCCGAGAGGTGATGGTTGTCCTCTTGTTGTAGTGAGCAAGTCGGGAAGCTTCCGCAGCAATACGTTCGAAAATGTCGTTCACGAATGAATTCATGATTGACATGGCTTTTGAAGAAACTCCAGTGTCGGGGTGCACCTGCTTCAGCACTTTATAGATGTAGATAGCGTACGATTCCTTCCTCTTGTGCCTCCTCTTCTTTGTTTCCCCCTTGGAAATGTTCTTCTGCGCCTTTCCAGCCTTCTTGACAACCTTTCCCACCAACGCCTCGTCTAGCAAAGGCTAAAACTCGGTCTTTGTGCCTCAGGCGTCTATTGCAGTATTGCCGTCCGTAGTTTGTTTACCAAACCATATGCTCAACCACTACATAATTCATGCTCCCTGCTGAGTGCGCCACGTAAGGTTACGGTAAGAATAACATTAACATAGCTGGCGCCACCTCATTTTCGGTACATGAATTATGTAGTGTGTTGAACATATGTTTGGTAACAAACTGAAGACGCGCAATACTGCTAAGACGCCTGAGCACAAAGACCGAGTAGCCTTTGCTAGACGAGGCGTGTTTCCCACTAGCCTTTGGCATGACGAACAAGAGAGAAACAAACAAAGTCAAAACAGAAACAGCAGCAAAGTTTCGCACAGGCACCAATCGAGTAATTTCAAGGCAACACACAACCGAATGAGCTGTCGCTTCACTAGCTAGAGCTTGGCTATTTATACTGCAAACTGCAATCAGAGACACACACTGCACACACACACAGCGTGCGAGTAACAACCATCTGGGATATTACAAAAATGTGTTATTTTGACCATATCACACTCACGCTATTTGGCTTCAATAGGCCAAAAAAAGTCAAGAGGCAGGTTATGACGATGGTTAGATCTATTTTAATTAAACAATACTAACAAGACCATTTTTACAAGCATTCTAAGCATGCAAATGTAATTTTGTTGGGGTAACCAAAAAGGGGACTTCTTATGATACAGCATTACGCATAATATCAGATATACCATTGGGTTACAAACACGGGTGAACCGCTTTTAAATAGCAGCATGCCTATTTACATAACAATGTATTCAACAACTATTACCCCCGTTTTGGTTACTTTTACCCATCTGCGTTCATATGTACCAAAAAAAGGCTAGCCGTTTCTCACCGTCAGGTACGTCCGCACTGTATAAAACCAGTCGTAGTTGGGTATTTTCTGTCATTCTTGCGTTCTTTCTCTGATTGAAGATTTGCAAAGTCAACAACTTACTTACTATCATCATGACTGGCCGTGGAAAGGGAGGAAAAGGACTTGGAAAGGGGGGAGCCAAGCGTCACAGGAAAGTGTTACGTGATAACATCCAAGGTATCACCAAACCAGCTATCCGTCGTCTTGCTCGTCGTGGGGGAGTCAAGCGGATATCCGGTCTCATTTACGAAGAAACTCGAGGAGTGTTGAAAGTGTTCCTGGAGAACGTGATTCGTGACGCTGTGACCTATACTGAACATGCCAAGAGGAAAACCGTGACTGCTATGGACGTTGTCTATGCTCTCAAACGGCAAGGACGCACCTTATATGGTTTTGGAGGATAAGCTATCTATCTACTTCAATCATGATCCGGAAAAAATAAATAAAACCAACGGCCCTTTTAAGGGCCACCACACTATACGAAGAGCTCTTTAAAAAATAAAACTAATGGGATTTATAACCAAATTCACTTCAAATATGGGTATTTTTTATGCATAGTTAATGATTTATGAGAAGACTCACTCTTGTAATGCAACCTCAATTAGGTAATATTCATTCATGCATTCATCATAAGCAAGTCGCACAAGTATCCTTCTGTGAGGGGTGAACTATTTGTACCAAGTTGTACCATAAATTAAACTATATTTAAATTTCAGAATGTCAGAGGAGGTTAACTGACAAGTTAACAGCGTTGGTTATGTTAATTTTGAATAAATAACTTGGGTTGGTTGGTTGGTTTTAGCTGACAATGTACGGTGCCGAGTAACCAAAACGGGGGTAGCTTCTTAAGTTACAGGTTTGGTTACATTTTGGTTATGTAAACAGGCATGCTGTTAACTTAATTTGCTGTAACCTAAGGCGCTCACCCCCCGTTTTGGTTACTCCTACCCAATGTACACACCTAGTACAGTATGAGAGTCAGTAGTAACCTGAGATGTCTACTTCTACCAAATGTGCACCGATATATAGGCGCTTATAAACTACCAGGTACGTCCGCACTTCCATCCTCAATTTGGTATATAAGCCCATTCGATGTTGGAGTAGGCATCATTCGCGATTTTTTTTGGATTACGTTTCTGTATACAATCATCATCAACAACAAACTTGTTTTCTCGAGATGGCTGAAAAGACTGGTGCGGTTCAAGCCCCTGCGCTGAAGAAGGGGAAGGGTGAGAAGTCAACGAAGTCGGAGGCAAAGTCGTCATCTCATCCCAGTTCTGCTGCGATGATTAAGGAGGCAATCTCAAAGCTGAATGAGAAAGGAGGGTCATCGCTGTACGCCATCAAGAAGTACATAGCAGACGAGCACAAGCTGGACATGGAGAAGCACGGGAACTTTATTCGGAAAGCACTGAAGAACGCAGTGGAAGCGGGTCTTTAGTAACAAACCAAGGGACTGGCGCAACGGGTTCATTCAAACTTGCTGATAAAGCAAAGAAGTCGACAACGAAACCTGCAGCATCACCTAGCAAAGCCAAAAATACAGCCGCCAAGAAGACCGAAGCTGAACCAAAGGCAAAGGAGGTGAAAACAGCGAAGCCAACTGCACCTAAAACCTCGGCGAAGGCTAAACCAGTGGTCAAGAAATCGCAAGTTAAGGTAAAGTTGCCGAAGACGTTGAAACCCACTGCAGCAGCTGCGAAGCCAAAGACCGGATCTCAGAAGAAGGCAGCTCCCAAAAAGAAGTAAAGGCATGAGATTGTCACATCATTAAACCAACGGCCCTTTTAAGGGCCACCACAATTTTCGAAGAGCACATTAGCATCAGCCGAGCATAGATGAAAGTTAAATTTGTTTGTTCTAACAGTATTTACATCCAACAAGATCAAGGTGGAGAATACATACGAATAACGTCCGTACCACTACGTTGTTGTTTACTAAAAACAAACAATGGGGTTGAAGGATAACGTTAACCAGACGTTTACTACTGACTATGAGGTCATGTGTTTTGTTTGTATCAAGTAAAGCGATTTGTGTATGAACGTGTATCAGAAAACGCATTAGGTGCATGCAGCTGTGTGGTTTCAACAATTGGTAAGTTTTCTGAGTGGTTTTTCATGTGTCATCCGTCCGATCCGTGATCATGTTCTGATGACAGTGCTTGAAATTCTTGTTTTAACAGAATTATTTAGGAGACGTGTTGGGTTCCTAGAAGTTGAAGTTTCCAAATTATTTTTGATTGTGTTTTATTGATCTTTAGAGATTGAACAAGAACCATGAATTTTATCAATATCAGCGGTCAAAATCAACCAAACCGTGGAATTGCAAGTATTTCAACTGGTGGTAGTGGTAACTGCAATATTCCGAATTCTACGAATCGGTAAGTTTTTGTGATAACAATCAAAACAATGATTAACTTGAAATTTCAATGTAGAACTTTGTAGTTCTAAATGTTTTTTTCCATGTTGGGATAATTTCTATTTGTATTTTATTTTGCAGGCCGGTTCAGATTCAGGTGATGCCCTCATCAAATGGTGGTAGTATCGGCATACCTTCAAAGCCATACAACTCATCCCATACACACTCCGTTGGTGCAACAGGCAACCCACAATTATATTTTTCAAACACAAGCACACCTCCACTACAAGGTTACGTCGTACAGCTTCAATCTTCCGGAGAAAGTGTTCCTATTCCGGTGTTTGTACCTCCGGTGACGACTATGAGACTCAACAATGCTGCAACGACAAGTAATATGTCACAACAGCCAAATGTAGTTACTAATCCTCGACAGCAGTATCAGCAGCAAGGAGGATCTGTTCGGTTATCTGGATCTTCAGGTGCAGTACCACAAGGGGAGCATGTTAAGGTTCCGACAACGGGCACGAGCCATCTGCTAAATTCTCAGAACCAGGGTAGTAGACAGGATTCTGAGCAACTAATTTCACAATTGGCAATCATTCAGGCGTACACTCCACAAGGGCAGGTTCGTCCTGGCTCACAGACACGTCCGTATCAAACTGGTTTTAATCCACATGTGCTTCACCAAGCTAACAATCCAACAACTCAGTTGAACAGTCAACAATTGGTTCGTTTTCAATTATACAACGTTGGACAGTTACTGCGAGCACACTCTCATCAAGTTCGGCCTGAAAATCTCAGAACGATGCCGACACAAGGGACTGTAAATAGGATTCACTCAACAGCAAGTTTTTCTGACCAACAGCGGAACACTGTGAGGCATCCGGAGGGAAGTTTTTATGGTGTCGCGAACCGCTTTACGGGAAGCTACAAGACGAATGAGTTATCATCATTGAATCAACAGATTCAAAATCAGCAAATGCTGCACTCAAATTCATTTGCAAATGCTCAAGCCTTACAAAGTAGTAGCCAACAAAATTTGTATAGCATAACTTCCGGAGTTGGCATTCAACAAATGAACCCAGGTAACAACCAAAGAATAATGCGACCCCAAACTCCGTCCGTCATTCGTCGCATCACTAACGATCAGCATCAAATTTCTCCCGTGATGATCAACTCCATGAATGCAAGGAGCAGTAATCAACCAATTATTTCTGCTATGAAAATCCTCCCTTCTCAGCAATTGAACGCCGTTGGTGGCCCAGTGAATTTTCATCAACAAGTAGCATCCCAGAAGCGCATGCAACGAATAATCAACATTCAAAGGACTCCGGATGGAATCCGACTTCAAACTCTGAATTCTGGAATGCAACCTTTAATGAAAGTTGGGACGACACATGATCCAAATGTTCAACCCAAGCAGTTAAATCTGCCACCAACGGCACCAACCTCAAATTCTGGAACTCAAATGGGGGTTTATTCAACATCACTCCAACAAGTGTTTTCTCAGGTGCCGAGTTTACCAAACAACCGAGCACCAGTCGAGTTTGCTCGACAGGTCCAAAACCTGAACAATCAAACATGTCAGCAGTTACAACTTCCATCTTCTGCATACACTCGATCTCAAATTCAACCACAGGTCTATAATTCAAACCCTACAGCAGCAGCTCTTCCTAACCAGCAGTTAGCTTCTTCATTGTTAAATCAATCGCAAACTTCGCAATATGATTGTAATTCTCCTCCCTCTAACGCCAATCTTCAGGATACAGTTTCTCAGTTGCCCAGCCCAGAAGTGATAGACATAAGTTCACCAATATCAAAATGCTGTAAATCTGCAGCAGAAGAGTTGGTGCAACAGTCTGTTCCTGCCGCAACGTTTTATAAACCTTGTATTTTCCGTAAAACATTGCCAGTAGGGTCAAGCAATAAGCCGCAGCATGCCACCAAAACGAAAACCAGAGAGAGAAAGCAGTTAGTTACTGCAAGTGGTCCTACAACTTTGGACTTGCCGAAAAAAGAAAAGTCTAACACAGACTTGCCGAAAAAAGCAAAGTCTGTTCGCCAGAGGAAACAGCCTTTGAAGATACCAAAAGCAGACGCTGGAGCTACTCCAAACAAAATAGTGAGACCTATAACACCTATAGTTTCGCCAAACAATCTACCTCAGACGCCTCCGAGTATTGCTTCGACTTCAACTACTGTAGCTGCAGAGAAGAAAAAACCTAATGCAAAGAAGTCTCGGAAAGGTATACATAATATTGTTTATTGGCACACTTTCTCATGCTTATGAAGAAGTGTCCATATTTAAGGTTGTGGCATAAACACTAAGAAATTTCATTTTTGATTACCAGGTGTCGTTGGACCATCTCCCAAGCATGTTCCTGCAACAGACACGAACGACAGCAGCGAGTCATTAGTGAATTTGACTACACCAAAGTCGCGAAAACGATCTGCAAAGTCTCTGAATCATGATGTGATTATTGTTAGGGAATCCAACCAATTGAGTATAAAGAAGAATGTGTCAACTACGTGTGCTGCTCCAAACCCCAAAAGAAGAAAGAAAGCACCTTCTGACGCAGTAACCTCGGAAGATAGCTCTAACGCAGACTGGAATACATCCTTTGATCAAGCTGTGAATCGTTTAATCTTGGCTGTACTAGGCAAATTGTAATTTTCCTTTATTATCATATAGAATAAAATGAATATACGCACATCGATTTTCTACCTGTTCGCTAGTTTTTACACGTTAAAAAGATTTACGTAGATAGACGTAGCTATTAAAGATCCAGGGGTAACTGAAGATATGACAAACGCGTAATTGTTTTCAATTGATAGAGACCCCGATTCTTGAAAAGAGAAAAAGAAAATGGAATATATAAAAGGTACAAAGGCTTCGCGCAAGATTTTCTGGAGGATCTAATTAATATATTGGGTTATGAATGTTATGCACAGATTTTCACATTACATTTATCGGTAACTATAATGTTGATGTCCAAAATTGATAAGTAGAAACATAATATGTAGATGAAATTGTGTTGGCTCAGGATCATCGACCTAGTATCGTGTCCAGCAAAGTAAATTTCACGTCAGGATACTGGGACGGTGTGATTGGAATGCTTGTTAGAAACGTAACGATTTATTTGATGCTTTTCAGCAACGATTTATAATTAGCAACCTATCTAATCAGTGGCATAGAGGAGATTGAGGCAGAATATAATATTTATATTCGTGTATGACGATCATTCAATTAAAATACCAAACCAAACATAGGAAGCGGATCTAGCTTTTGGAGAAACAAGCACAAGTTGTTGACTTCACAGTGCCAGTGATAAACACACGCTTCTCTATTCTGCACAAACATTCACATGAAACTAGGCAAACTGTCATATATATAACCAGTGAACAATATTTGCACCATTTTCCATAGCCGTTTGGATACCATTTACTGTGGTAGCCATTTTGTATTTCGTGTTCCTGAAGGCACATCAATGTCGCGCTAAATCAGTGCGATTCAGGCTTATTCAGAAGTTGAAGCATTCCAAGTATGATAATAATATTATGTACTGTTAGTTCGCAGGGATTGTTCTGACTGTTTGGACACTTCTTCTTTTTCCATCAAAAAACTACATTTAAAATTACACTGCACAAAAAGATTTAGCAGCAAGCTCTAGTACCACATCAAAATACGCTGGTAGTTCTTAGATGTTAGAGTTTGTTTTCTGTTTCATGACTAATTACAAATTTACAGATAATGTAGGTATAGTGCCAAATCCGCTCATCTTCATTTGTTTTTAGGGAAACTTTGCTTTCGTTTTGGATTCTCTAACGGCTAACCATGAAGGCTGTTGGATTGTACATTGTACACAATGCCCCAGGAATTCGGACGGCAACCATTTCTGTTCCAACTCCTATCGGTTATCGGCTAAAGTTTTTATCAGTTTCTAGTTATTGCTCGAATTTTCGCTAGGATAATAAGAATGCAAATTACATTGATGGTTTTGTAATTTGTATCTTGCTCTGCATTTTGTTTATCAAGGGAAATAATTAACCAGTCCGTGCTTGTTCTTTATCAGAGCAAGGGATCATAGAAGCACTTCAGCTACGTTGGTTTACACAAGTCAGCAACCGTTGCTCACTTGATAATGTTAAAGTGGGAGACTTTTCAATAGTGGATGTAGTAATTCTCAATTCTGTATGCATTTGTTTACCAAATTTTAAGCAAGGTAATATTAATTAATGCATTGCTATAACATGCAAGTGTACAAGAAATGTCACCAGTTTTCATTATAGCTGTTCTGGGGCTGTTTTTAGCAACGGCAATCCGATTTTGGGAAATGTACCTTTTAAATAGAAAGCGCACTGTTCAATAAGCTAAAGTCTCCTCGGCAGTAATCAGAACTACTTCCAAAGTTCAACCTTGAAGTTGTTTAAAGTTCAAGATGAATAAGGTATAATAGCAGCTTATCCAATTCATTCGCTTGTCATAATTATTATTTTTTTTCTTCAAAATCAATTCATTTGTATTGTACTCGGAAATAAAGTTGTGTGCAAATATGCGTGATTGTAGCAAATTTATGTATTATATTTTTAGTGCAGATTTGTAATTTTCATGCAAGTTCACTCCTTTACTTGTAAATACTGAAGTTTGTATGTCATTACACAAGTGCGAGAAGATAAACTGCACACACATTGGAATCCAACAGGTTTTTGACATTTGTTACCACCCTGACATTTTAACGAACCGTGATTTAAAAACCCATGTCCGGACAATAAATACAACTTTGTATGTCTGCTCAAAACCATTTTAATATGCTTCGATTGGAATAATACATACGTATATATGAGAGCTTACTAAAGTTTTCAGTTTCTATCTGTTTAAATGTTGTAAGCAAAATCAATACATGCACATCGATTTTCTACCTGTTGGCTATACTTTCTACCTCAAATATGTGGAACATGTATAAATCATCTCTATTTATTGTCGAATTCCATGTAAATATAGAATTTCGTATAATATATTTTATAAATTGGAGTAAGCTACTAGTTTTATCGAAAATAACGCTGCTATTCCTTTTCCTTGAATATTAACTAACATTGTGCAGATATTTTCGAATTTTGCCTGAGAACTTTATGAAAGATGTTTTGACAACCGTCTGGGAGTTGTTTCGATAGGTTTCAGCGATAGCACGTAAACATGTAATACACAAAACTGTCATTATTCATCACTTATCATCCTACTCAAACGGTTTCGTTCGTTCAAGCATCAAATTATCACAAAAGCTTAATTAGCAGCTTACGAGCGTGCTACCCTAACGGTTATTATCAGTATTTTCCCACTAATTCACTTACATGTCAGAGCTATTATTGCATACATTATGAACGTATACTATCAATGCGTACTCATATTGTTTGACGTGTCTATATGACCTTCAGTCGAGTCAAAGTAGAGCAATGAAAATGTATATTATGGGGACCCATAATAATGTATGGATTGCCATTCAGCCAACCAAATGCACACAAGTGTGTATATCGACTTCCAAAAAGTCTCCAGGTTATCCTACATCTAGATAGTCCAGAAATCCTCATGCAAAACGAGTCAATAAGTCAATTGAATTATTGATACTGTGGGAGTAAACGTTAAAAGGAACACAATGTCGAGAAGTGGTCAAAATATGATTTTCTGCCATTAGCCTATTTTCCGTCGAAAGCAAGCCAAAGTCAAACCATCCAAAAAGATTTTTGCATACATACATATATATATACGTTTAGAGTTCCAGCCGCACTGATAGAATGGATATGCGCTGGCAGAGCAGTTGATGAATGATTTCATTTCGAACGAGAAATGCCTTCAGTTCATTTCCCTGCTGGGTTGCCCATTGCGTTGTATATTTTCTCCTGTGGAAACGAGCCGTGTGGCAGATGGAAACGAGGCTTCATTTACGCAAGAAGACAGGTCAGTGTACGTGAACAAGGAGCAGATGTTGTTTGCCAGTAGTGTTTGAAGATTGATTTTCTTTTTAAGAAAGCGACAACCATGCTCTAGCTCCCGTATATAAAAATTCCGGAAAAAAGTCGGTCAAACCATTCGTTTCCTATAATATTTTCTTTGGCTACAGTTTGAATTCTGATTGCAACCATAAGTCAATTCACGCAGAGAAACTGGTGCCAAAAATCCTTCTGCCGAAAAAGAATTACCATTACCTACATCCATCATGTGAACATCATGAATTTTATGAATGTACGGCAAAATATATAAAATATTAGAAAAAAGTATGAGGACATTAAGACTACGACCATCCTTTCCCAGCTGCATAAACCGAAAAGTCAGTGATGAGCGGCCGAAGAAGGTATCATTGGAAATGGGAGATTTTCCTCTTCAAGAATTGGAATTATTGAGACAAGAGAGACTAGCAGAATTAAAAGCGGAATGTCTTGATTTGAAGCATCAACTCTCAGGTAAACGATAATTTCTAGATTCATTATGATATTATCAAGAAGCGATCATTTATCCAAAGTTTTTCAGAGCATAGTTTGCAAGGAGCACTTCTTCGTGAGGCTCAACGTGAAGCAAATGGCAATGCTAAGATCCATGGTATACTTAAAGGTTTTGTAAAGACATTTAAAATTACATTTTTAAACACTTTCAATAAATGCGATAATGCGTTTAGGAAAAGCATCATTGTAGCTTGCTTCAATACATTTTAAGGTACCCATTCCAAGTCCATGCATGAGCTTAGCCGCTTTCCTGGAAGCAGTGATAGCACAAACTCAGTTTCATCCACCTTTGACGAATCTATGCGTAGGAGGAGAGAGGAGCGTTTGCAAAATTTGAGAAGGGAGCTCCAAGAGTTTGCCATAAAATATTCAATTGGAGAGTATGCCGACAAAATTGAAGGCCTTGATGAGAGCTTGCCATTAAATGAAACAGGTTCTGTGGTCGTGCTTTCCCCAACAAACCAATCGCCTTTAGGTTAGTGGCTTCGATTGAATTTGAATTTATTGGAAACTGGTTGTAGTAGTTTTGACCTGCTTTCAACCTTTATAAAAATTCAATGCAATGGTTGTAGGCGTAGACACGGTGAATGCAGCAATCTTGCTACGAATACAAAGGCAGCGGGAACTAGAACTTCAGAGGGCTCGAATGGAACTCAAACATTTGGCATTCCGGCTGAAGCACAAGCTTGAGGAGGAAAATAGTTCAACGGAAGAAGGGGCATCTTGAAAGGGAATTGAAAACTGTGCTTTTCGCGATGTACCTGTACGATTTCTTACTAATTGACAGTGAATACGCTGGAAAATTGTTTCCAAGCTCTCAAATTTCCACTCGACCATTTGTAAATGAATCAATCATAAAAGCATGTGATAAATTGATGTATTACATTGACCAAGGTACCTACAATTTACACTGTTATAATAACACAATAATAGTTAGATGTAAGAAAAGGGTTTTCCATGTTGTACTTCAAGATCAATTTTCATGTTGTGGGTTATAACAACTGCTTTTTGCTGCAATTCAGCAGATTTCACTTTCAATATCATGGCGCTATTCTTTTAGATACATAAATGCTACTGATATTATATGTATGTACATTATTGAGGTAGTTCATAGTTGCTGCGTCTTAAATTCCACCTATTTCTTCAGGTGTACAAAACTTTATCTTTGTAAAGCGTATTGTTTGGAAAGCACGTTTGTTTATGCTTCGAAGCTTGATTATGCAATACACATGATCGATGTACCTGTGCTGAATTCATTCATTTTTTCCCAGTTCCACATTTTGATTTTCATCAATGAAGTTACAGAGAAAGAAAAACGTATACACGCTTCAGATTGTCACTTAAATATTTATAACTTTTGATATGCACCACTTTTTAGATGCATAAACGTGTTATATTACGTTCTTTTTCTTTCTATTATTTCATAAACAAGACTCGCAAGGGAAATTTGCACCGTCCACGAAATTTGTTTTCAAAATTAGAGTAGCCGCTGCCCATGGAAAGGAGCGCATTATCGTAAATTGCTATTGGAAAACTGGGAGCTGTAGGCTTTCTTTTTGTATCCATAAATATGTGACTTCTTGTAGCGTCATCATAAGCCATCTTTGCACTTTATATACCTACAACATATACTATGCACATATTCTTTCTATATACCACTCGTTATGCATCCGATCACCTATACAAAGTGAGGAAGATTAATGAAAAATATATTTTTTAAATCACAAGTTATCAGCAAAAATTGATGCGTGTACGTTACAAACAACTCCCACACGATGCCTCATGTATGTGTAATTTATGAAACTATGCATGAAAATGATGAAAAATAAATTTTTAATCTGAATACGGTATTGTAGTCTGTACAGAATTCGAATTCTTTCCCTTGTATATATACACCTCGAACTCCACATCTTCATTGACAAACTGCCGAGCAAGTGAAAAGAAAGCACCGAGACAATTGAAAAAAGTGAAAGTTTCTGGTTGAATATTTCTGACTCAGATTTTAAAAAAAACATTGCAATTGCATATATAAGTTTGGATAATACAACTCGCTGAGTTACTTTATTCCTAAATTCATTCCTTGCGAATTAACGTTTCTACAATGAAACTGATAGTCGTCTTCATTGTAACTTTCTACTGTTTATATCATCATGTTAGTGGGAATCAACAGTCGGTAAGTTGAGCCTTCAAAATTCTATCTGCGGTGGTAGTCTGCCCGAAACATTTTAATTTTAATTATTTTTTCATCAAAGAATCAGGACGATCCCAATAGACCATTCTGGGCTACCCGGGGAAGAAGATCCGGTAGACTTTCTGTTAAAGCTGATGATGATATTCCAGAAAAGTGGGCAGAAGATTATGGTTTGCCAGAGATACTGGAGAAGGATGGCATCCTTCGCAATAAGCAACAAGCTTCAACTCTTTTAGCAAATCTTCTAAGTAAGTCACCTCTCATCCAATCTTATTAACACGCTCTTTATAAAACTGTGAATTGTGAACCCCTTGTTATTTAACAAACCCTGTATATATATAGGACCATATTTTGATACACAAACTACTACTCTGTCAGAATGGTTTATTTTATTGCAAATGTCTTTATAAATTTCCTTTCAGATGCCATATATCCATGGGAGGGTGAAATCAAAAAGCGTGGGGATGGAAAAACAGTAGACCCTCAA
This sequence comes from Orchesella cincta, assembly GCA_001718145.1. Classification (NCBI taxonomy): domain Eukaryota; kingdom Metazoa; phylum Arthropoda; class Collembola; order Entomobryomorpha; family Orchesellidae; genus Orchesella; species Orchesella cincta. Next base: position 41,779 of record LJIJ01000294.1, on the reverse strand, counting down.
AATCCCTTCTGGGCAGCAAGAGGATAAACATCAATGAATCACGACATCTTCAACCAACTCACTGTTATGAAATATTTTCCTACAATCTGCAAAGCTTTTGAAATGTCATATCTGACTTTTGTACCTATATGCTAGTATAATGATACTTTACTGACTGACATGCATTTTCAAAGAAATTAGTCAGGCAAATGAACAAACTTCCAAGCCTATTGTCACGTGAATAACTTGTGAATTGTGTACACCATGCTGTATGTATATAAATGTATTGATACTTATCCACTTTACTTTGCCCTTACAAAAGTTAATTTATATGTATGACTATTGAAGCATTACATGGTTCATGGTTGTGATAGACGTACTAATTTGCAAAGAAAGAAAAACAAAAGACAAAAATAAAAATATGTAATTCAAACCAGGTTCCTATATAATTATCTTTATTTCTCATTGTTGCATATTGAAATTATCTGAGAATGCACTACGGTAATAAATTTGCCTTTAAAATGTAGATACCTCATTTCAGACACTGTCAATGCTTGACTTATTTTTCTATGTTGCTTTGCCTTTTGCTACCTGTTTTGAAACACTAACAGTTTTACTTGATAAAAATATTAAGATAAAAAGGCGGAGGAGTAATTGTCGTCATTCTATACTGTTAAAATGTACATCTCATCTGATGCTGGAGAAAGAAGTCAAAGTAAGTGGAGTTTCAGGAGAAAATCTTATCAACTGGTCTCTAATGGATCCACATCAAAGGTTTCGTTGCAGAGGTTTACAGTTCCTATGACCTTTGATGTAGACGCTATGTATTTAAACATACGGAGTACCGGAGTCTATATGATGTATGATGTATTATATAAATTATTGGCTACACATACATTTCTCGTACTGTACCATTTACATTAGCCAACATTATTATATTTATAATGGCTGCTATAATGTAGTACTTAAATCGGATTGTTAACACGCTAGCAAACTTCGCCATGTTGAGCCAATTATAATTTAGTTTTCTATTAATTTGGCACGTTGAAAACTGGACATACATGTGTCATATGTACCGAAAATGTAATGTGATAAATGAGTGTATATGTTCTTGTCGAAAAAGCTGACAAATGAATTCACAAATTTACCGTCAAGGTAAAAGCATATCCCACTTTCTCCAAATTGAAGTCTCTTTGCCCCCTGAGTTGTCTGATGACGTCTCTAGAGTACTGCATCACATTATGATTATGAGACTAAAGAACAAATTTAATTTAGTTTATGAAGATCGAAATGGGTAGAGATTTCATCAGAGTAGGAGTAGATATCAAAGAAATTCTTAATTACATTTGAATTTTTTAATAAGAACTACGATGGACACAGTATAAAAGGCTAGCAATACCTGTGAACCTTCGCCAGTTCATTGGGATACACGGTGGTGACTAAATAAACGTTGGCAATTTTTTAGTGTTACAGTTCGGGTAAATGATTTTTATGGTGACGATTGGGAAAGGGCTTGTAAATACTAGGGGAAAGTTTTACCTTTCATTGAAATAGTAGGGGTATAGGCCCATCCATACTGTTGGACTTCTAGTTTCGGTGATTATTTTACATTGCAAGAAGGTATATTTCATTCATTGCTGTAACTTTTAAGCTAATGTTCAGGTAGTGTCAAATTATATACTTTCAGAAAGATGAAGTCTATCTTTGCTGCTGTTGTGACATGTTTGTTCGTGATATCACTTCGTTTCTACCCAGCCACCGCAGCGAAAGAAGAACCAGAAGACGAGTCGAATCGTTCGTTGAACAATGTATATGATAGTGTTTTGGAAGAGCTGGCGTCATCACTGAGACCTGAAGATCTTTACCCACTGTGCACTTCCTTTGCAGCGTATTATGATCGACTGCAGAAAAAATCATTCAATCCCTGGGGAGGAAAAAGGGTTGATACGGGAATGAACGCTTTCTCCGACTTTAAGAGAAACAACTTTAACCCGTGGGGTGGAAAAAGATCAGTTGCAGGGGAAGCTCCAGGTATGGAAAAGAAGGAAAATAACTTCAATCCATGGGGCGGGAAGAGATCCCCTGTCGGTGAATCATTTCCTGAACTGGATAAGAAGCAAAATAACTTTAATCCATGGGGTGGCAAAAGGTCAGTTGCAGGGGAAGGTTCAAATATGGAAAAGAAGGAAAATAACTTCAATCCATGGGGCGGGAAGAGATCCACTGCTGGAGAACCTTTTCCTGAACTGGATAAGAAGCAAAATAATTTCAATCCGTGGGGTGGAAAGAGATCTACTCCTGGAGAACGTTACCCTGAATTGGAGAAGAGAAATAATTTCAATCCATGGGGTGGCAAAAGATTTTATACACCAGACGAGTTCGAGAAGAAGAGAAACAACTTTAATCCATGGGGTGGTAAGCGACATGCATTCCTGCTAAGCAGAACAATAAAAAATGAGAAACCCGTGTTTAACCCGTGGGGTGGACGCTGAAATAACGTTTCTTAATTATTGTTTATGCACAGCAAAAACTGAACTGTCTGCAGCCGCCCACCTGTAAAACTTGCTTTGAAGGAATTTTGAGTATAATTTTAAAAATTTACATTATATAAAAATGCATTACTTGAATGCATGCAAGTATACTTATATACGAATAATGCTCATCATTTATAATGATGTATAATATGTATGTATTTTTAAATGTAGTGCAGTGTAACGACATAAATCTTACGAGATCATGCATATCGAAGAATTACTGTAAATACGTATGTGTAAACCAGAAAAACTTCTATAAATTGGTCTGTGTGGAGGATGGTGATGATTTATATGCAACTGATATTTCTCTCAAGCCTACAGAATGTGGCATTTAGCGTGTGCATGTAAAAGTTGCCACTCTTTGGTTATCAAAGCTCTACGTAAGATCAGATGTAAAATTTATTTTCAGAATGATGGATCGTGTCCATATGGCATTAAATGTGAAATAAAAAAAGACAAATTTATCCGAAAGAAATAATTCGATTATACCTGAGTACTTACATAGAGTTGTTATTATGAACAGGCTGAACTCTCTCACTTGGCTTTCAGACTGGAAGGAATTCGTTGCTTTCATAAATGCAAGTCCATATCGTGTCATGGTAGATGAGTACATTATAAAGATATGATAAATGAATTACAGGATGAACGAACACGCGCGTGGTGTAGGATTTTAATTAATTTTTATTTACATTGCCAATTGGAGAAAACAAAGTACAAAGAAAGGAATGAAACGACCTACTTACACCCCAAAACATAGTAAACCATAAACCTCGCCAGACTTAAAAATATTTACATAACATGAAACTCGTGAGAGATAAAACAGAGATGCAAATAGGATTCCACAAGATTCAATTACATTTTGCCAATTTGTAAAGAAACCAAGATGTTAACAGAGGAAAATGGATTGCCAATTAAAGTGCGGTTTATTCTTAGCTTAGTCTTAACTATCATAAAAGTATATATCAACCTTACAAGTATGAAGTAACAGTAGAAGATTTATAATACTAATAAGTTTTATTAGTCCACGAATATACGATGAGTCGGGTCAAAAACTCTTAAAGCCTAAGAAGTTGTTATTTAAGTCCGCCTTGATGCATAGTGTCTGACTTGAAAACTATCCTATGAGCCTAGCTATTGTTCTTATCCTGCTTAAACCGAGCTAGGGGACGTTTGACACTTTATTAATTAACCATATAAAGATATTTTGTTAATTACATTTTTATCTCATTTTGTGCTTTACCTCCTTGTCCTCTACCTTAACAATTGCATTGTATAAGCTTAATTAAGCTAAAATTCATAATTAAAAGTTTGCCAATCATAAGTTTCAAATTTTTCCAAGAGGAACCTTAAATTTTGCTGGTGGTATTGTATGCTGAGAGCATGAATAATATGACAAGACTTAAGAACCTATGAAAAAATCCAAATCACTGATTAGTTCAATTAGATTAATATTTGCTTATCAACACTGGTACTTTTTTTAAACAGTAAACAAGTTAAGTTTTTGTGAAATATTGTAAGAATACTTAATAAATTGTCAAGCCTCTTTTTATTATTTTTTTGTAATGTTTATTCCTATACAGTCATATTTGAAGCCCTTAACCTTGATCTCGCCTCCTCAATACATGTCAGACTTAACACGTAAAAGCTTAATCAAACTGTAATATTTTGTTGGTGCATACCACTTCTTATCTACTTGATGTTAACCTCCTTGCATAGTATGTTATATAAGCTGGGCTTTTCTCTTACCGACTTAATTCCTAATGGGAAGTTGTTGTACTAAGGCCTATCTTTAACAGATATTGTATACTGACCATTATTGGATACCCAGTCGGATTAGCTTACTTACACCTTAATAAACCACCTATGTATAATCTGCCACTTTGATTGCATAGTAATCAAAGTGGCGATGTCCCTCAAAAATGTTGAACAGAATTTTTAATTAAAGTACTTTTCTTGTTGGTGTTATATATTGCAGCTGCTATTCTGTTCAATTTTTACTCGAGGGACGTCGTCACTTTGATTTTTTAGCGGTTAAACCCTATCTTATACCATTGTATCTTATCTATTATCCTTCGACTGACTACTAGCAGAATGACTATCTTACTAAGATGTCTTCACAGTGTACGATATTGAATAAAGTAGACGTAAAAGCCTCAACCGTCAAAAGTTTAGGTAAAATGAATATAGCAGAGTAAAGTTAAAGCCAGTCAGAGGAGAAAACTCCGGAAGTACTATTTATTTAATTAACTATTAATGAGCACCAAAACTATAAAAAATTCCTCAAGCTACTATTCAATGCTTTAAATGCATAGCTACTTCAACCTCAATAAATGGGGGAAGCGCCCTCAAATTGTTTTTAGGCTAGTCCTATTCTGAATCCAAAAAAATCACTTTTCTTCCCTACAACTTTCTACAAAACATTTAAATTCGGGAGGAGAATATTCAGGTAAGCAATGTGGTGTCTTAAATTGGTTAATACACAAGCTAAAAGTGAAAGCTATACGTATACCTTAAATGCAGTAACGCTTAAGCCTAAAATGGAAATGGACCCTTACAACTATATATACTTACCCTCTACCTACCCCTAAACTTACCGGCTACACCTTAGCCCCTAACCTAAGCTTAACCTAAACCCGCAAATTTTGACTGTAAAGTTTTCGCTCACCAGTGATTTACAAGTGTTTTTAGAAATTCGGAATCTGGAAAAGGATTATTAGAAAGATTTTATATTTTGAGTAAGAAAATACAAGAACAAAAATAAAAACTGGCTATATATAACAATTTATATTATGTATATTGACTACTTTACAATAAAAATTTACAATACAAATTCTATAATGTATGTAGATAGTATTTCGTTTTTATGGATTGCGATTTTTCACCTCCTCGATTAAACTTTTTCTCTCGGTTTGTACAATTTATGAATCTACGCGTGTGTATGTATATAATCTGTAATCACTTTTTCACTCTTTCCTGAGAGTCAATAATAAAAATTCTGTTTGGTGAAGATAACTCAATTCTTTTAAACTTTTCTTTTTTAGTTGACTTGTCGAAAATTATTGTTCAACAGTTTTGAGAGATGTCAGTCAAAAAAATTATTTCAACTTTGAGTTGAATGTTGTTGTGTTCACGTATTTCTCCTTATCCCGATGATGTTCATGCAGCTTGATACGCTGCGTCGGTTTTTTCTCACTTTCAATTATTTCACTACCAAAAACTTGGTGTTCTTCTTCGAATACAAAACTTCGCTTTGTGTTTTCACTGTAAACCCTATGTATTCTTAGGTATTTCTGTATGTGGTTGGTTTGTTTGTTTGATGTTAACTTTCCCCAGTAATGGAATATTATTTTTTTGTATGTAGCACAATGACAACTATTCTTCGGTGTTCGAGGGGTGTCGAAAATTACATAATAATTATGCAATTATTGTTTTTTATACTTTAACTTGGATAAAGATGTTATTTTTTAACTCTCTGATCGAAAAACTCTCTTCTTTGTACTTTCAATTTAAGCTGTTTACATCATTCTGGATAAACTCCACCTCGTTAATAAAGAAGCGGCACGCTATCTGCGGTTTATTCGTCCTTTTGCCAACAAACTTGATTATATCTTCATTCTTTGACTTTGTCTCAACTCCCCCTACGACGTTCTGTTAACCTAATGATATGAACTGGTTAGATTAGATAAAATCCCTCAGTACCTTTTAAAAAAAATGAAACGACTTAACCCTACATCCTCTCCCCCTCTCCCCAGCACCCCACTAATAACGTATTCAAAAGAAACTAATAATTGGCCTTATGAGAATATGCAAATGTACATTTGAGAAAAACAAAAGTTAGAAAGTCAATCAAGGCTGCTTTCCAATACACTAGTTAGTGTGTATAAAATATGTGATAATAAAGATGGTTAACGCAATCCCCGTTTTAGCAACTATTATAGTACACACGGAAATAGTAATATGATCTTCTCTGTATAGCCCCAAAAAATGCACTTACTTGGCATGCACCGACTCAGTATTTACAAAACCTACTTTCTCTTCCAAAACTCAAACTTTTTTTCCTTGCTCGTTGTATACAATCGGCTCTGCTTTCAAACTTATGCCTAAATAAAACTAGCCTTAGTAAGTGGTTATAAACTATACCTTTCTGCTTTACTAATTCCCTCAAGCTGGAATATTATTCAAGGAAGAATTTTAGTTTGAGCGAGATACGTCAACCTAATCTCCTTTACTTCAATAAGGTGCCAAACTTTGTTAGGACTGATAATCTTATTGCCTACTCAAATAATAATAATTGAGTCCTTATCACATACTCTTATACACTAGCCTAGCCTTACCAAATCAAACTAATCCTTAGCTTCGTATACGTAGCCCTAACTGTACTTGGCTAACTTAGCCCTTAACCTAATTATTCCCGGCTTCCCCCCACCCTACCTTTTTACCGTTAAATGCTGGCCTGAAACTTTTGTGATTAATACTTGAGAATTAAGCAAATAACAACAAAAAGTTAGTTTGAATCTTAAACTCTAATTTTATTTTAATTTGTCTTTGCGGCTTTTGTTAGTAGTTTCCGACTGTCGCCACCACTTTCCTGGTATCCACCTAATTTCAATTTTGGATAATGATTATATATACTTCCCGCAATAAAGGCCCCCTTGCTTCAATTCAACTCCTTCTCTTCACTTAATATCTGATCTTAAACGATTTATATATATTCCCTAAATCAGCCTTTCAATGATCAAATCCTCCCCTAAGGATCTTGAAAATACCTACCATATATATATATAAGCCTATTATATAATAATATGGAGATTCGATAAACTATATCTATTCAGTCGAGTATCCTTTTTCCCACGCCTTTCTCTACCAAGTCAAGGTGTTATCCTACTGACTTTCTTTCCCCACCTCCGCGTAGTACCTAACCTAAACTTAACCTACTAACCTTAACCTAAAATATCATGTAATTCGTAATGAGCTTTACCAGTGCCTTATCCTACTTAAAATGTGAACTTCAAAGTTTGTGAAAGAATCAATTTAATGACTTAACTAAGAAGAATCACTGACTTGTCTGACTTGCCGAATGCTATCCTGTGTGTTTTACTTCTCTAGAATGGAAGAACCTTACCAAACTCCCTACTCCCCCTCCCAAGATGGGGTAGATTCGCTTTTCTGAAATCAATCCTGCGTTTTATCTAAACGCTTCCTTAATGATGTATGAATTTATATCAGAGAGAGATATTTTATGATCAACTAAGCTATAACACTTAATACTTAATAACAGCCTCCTTGTAAAGATCTACTTCCGTAAGATATCTACTAATAGATGATAATATTTATAAACCCTTCACAAGATGTTAACCCGACTTCACACTTAACTCTATAAACTGGATGTTAACAATATTCAACTGTTTATATAGGTGTGTAGTATTTTTACGTACCAGTGAAAATTAATCAAATTCTACTCGATACAATTACAGCTATTATATATGGCAACCCGGTGGTAATAAGCAATTTACAAGTACCAACAAACCCTTCACCGTTTTTTTATACAGCCATGTACAGTTTTATCGGAAGGTTACCTTTCCTTCAGTCACCGTTGTTCTGGCGTGGGGATTTTGTAAGAAGATTGCCCTTTCTTTAACTGACTGGTTAGTAATATACTTATCTGCTTGATAGAGATAAAGTTCCCAATTAACGTAATTAGAATAATAAAACGTCCACAGTAAATGATGTTCTGGATTTGATATTTAGTTTGAAATCAAGCCTATCAGCTTTCGTACTTTCACTTAGTTGTATCTTACAAGTATAGTTTTTGGTATTGCATAGAATTTGTTTGTTTGTAAAGTAAACTAGTAACAATAGTTAAAAACTAAGATATACCATGTAACATTTAGATGCGAGGACGATAATTGAAAGATGCTCTCCTTTTGAAATTAGTTGTTGATGCAGAAGTGCTGAATTCAGGGAACTTCGGTGGGTTGACTTTTTTTTGTCTACTTACGGTTTTAGCATATAGGTTTGTATGAATGCGTGTATGATTATTTTTTATTGTTCTTACGTCCAGATAGAGCTGGTGGGAAATTAATAAAAAGGGAGTGTGCGGTGTAGACCGAGACAGATAGAGGCCAACAAACTAGTTTGGAATCCAAATCCTGATGATCAAGGTCAGATAGAAGAGATCAAGCAAATTTTAAATAGATGCAGTAGGCTATCTATTCATGAGGAGATCAAGCGGCCTCTCCACTCAGGTGTATCAAGTCCTCGGTTACCGGCAGGGCAGGTAGTGATGACGTCCCTGCTTCCCGATGATGGAAAGTCCTGCTTTCAGCTCCCTGTTCCCCCTCGCCTTCCCCCGTAACTCTGTAAAGTTGACGACAAAAAATACTATTGAAGTAAAAATATAAATTCAACGACTTGCTTTCTTTGTTTGCTTTTTCTTACCTCTATACTAGATGGGCCTTGAGTCGCTCAGTTGTTAAGTAAATGCCTTTCGGTACGAAGTAGTAACTCCAATGAGTAGAATCTACTTAAACTTATGTGATAATGATTGATGTGGTGTCCCCAATTGCAGAGCAATGTACGCGATGTCAACCCAAGCTCGATGATATGACTTCTACGGGTGCTTCTTGTTGTTCAATTTCTTTGTTCCTAAAAATGAACTGCTTTCTCCACAGCTTCAAGTATATTCAGTGAAAGTAGGTTGCGTTGTTTCTTCGTGGCTTCGCTGAAACGTCAGCTCTCACGTTGCCCCAATGCCGCAGCAGCCTTGCTGGGCCTCCTTCAATGCCTCAGTTGATGTCTCTTATTCAACGAGTTTCTATATATTTTTTAAAAAAGCATGAAATTAGTACGTAGCCAGTAACACCTTTGATTTTTGTCCTCACTAATTTCATAAAGTTTTCAGCAGAACCAAATTTGCAGCACTGATATCCTAACTTGCATATAATTTTGTATGTTCCTATTGGATTATGATAGTAGTAAAAGTACTGAACGAATAATTTTTTACTTACCAGTTTTGATAATCCAAAATGACCCAGTTTGATGAAGGACAGATTACATGTCCAAATGGGATGTTACCCAAAGATCGACTATAACATAACCCGATATTATTTACTTACGTTGTTGCCCAAAGGAATTCTTGTTCTTACATATATCAGGAAATCAATGTCTCTTTGTAAGTCTTCAACAGAGTTCTGATTGTAATTAACAATAAACAAGTCCTCAATCAATACGACGAGTGTTTGTATACAAGTTCTACAGGGTTCAACAACAAAACTGTCTTTTCTCTCAAGTGTCTATGTTCTATCACAACGCAACGCAACTTTTGAGGTATGCATAAAATAACAAACTGTCACTGTTTCTGTTCTATCTCAACACAATTCCAACATGCAAATTTTCACCAGAGAGTGCCGTTAAAGTAAAGAAAATGATGTGTACTTGGCCTTTGACATTAACCCCTTCAAACTGGGGATAAGTTCTCGTTGTGCTACATTTTAATTTTTATTTTTCTTCAAGTCCTAGGCATACCCTTTAAAAAGGGTAGCCTTCACCGTCGCTTTCTCAACTTGCTCAGAAGCGTTTAGGTAACTTGTCACCTTCTTCGGAAATGTTTTCTGTGAATAGTTAGTCCCAACACACACAAAAGCGAAATTTTGACCGAGGGTCCCAACTTTCCCCTGCAGCTAAGTGAGTCGCTCAGAGGCTAAAGTTCTTCTTTCAAGATGTTCACATTCTCGTTGAGTCTCCGTAGGAAACTGAAGCTTGGGGCTGGCGTGACATTGTTTATATACCAAGGGCGAGAAGGAGAATCCAGAGCTTTCTGCGTTCAACTTTTCTGTATACATACATTGCGATCAATACAATCTAGAATCCCATCGAATCTTATACATCGCTTTGAAACGAGAGCGAGAAGAACGGTGGAGGAACAATGCTCATGCACAACATCACGTAGGCATGTACTGGTTCACATTCGCATATAGTATGTACAAATGTACAGAAGAGTTGCTGTTGGTAAGCATCTCTTGCTCATTGCGCAGTAATGTAAATCTATATGCACTTTGCTGCTTCAATAACATACATATAATTATGTACCTGCTTTTTGTATGTATGCTGATGTTGTTAACCGTACCTTCTATAAAATATTCCGAAGCCCCGATCTGCCCATCCAAACAAATACATTACTATTACTAGCTGAGTCTTGAATTATCGTTAGCAAATTGCCAAAAATGATTGAAGATTGCTCAGACTCTCTATGCAGTCTAAGTCTAGTCACCAAAATAAAACAAATGAATTGCATTCTTTAGCAAAATGAAAAGGGTAGCAGCCCTGGTTTCAAGTTTAAAGACATAAGCGATGAATGATTTACAAAAAAAACGTGTTCATGAAATGAAAATCTTTCCAGCAACAGCATTTAATAAAACAAAGAACAACTTTATTCAAGGATAATGTACAAAAACTGACATGTATGAAACCATGAAATGCAATGTTGTCTTGCAATTCCGTGCGGTTGAAACAAAGTACACAAAGATGATGATGATGTGATACATGTTCTCAAAAAAAACATTATGCTATTTATAAGTTTTTTTGGTGCATTGATAAATGTTTCATAGCTTATTCTCATTGCGCTACAATGATCATAAAGTCATTCCATCGGAGACTTATTACATCTGTAAACTAATTGACTGCAATTTCTTTTTCCCAAGCAGATCTTTTTAATCCGTTTCTCACTTCCATGGCATGGAATGTATTAGAAAGAAGATTCTGTGTTGTTCTTTGTATGTCACGTACATTCATTGTATCCCCGAAAAGAAAGCATTCGAAAACTCCAGAAGTTTCCATACGCTTTTCGAAAGCTCTATTTATCTATTCATTCTGCTAGAAAAATCCAGAACGCAATAAGACTGGGTGTGTTTGCCCGACCGCATCACTATCTTCATATATTGTTCATATATGTACATCCATACAATCGCTGAATTTCAACAATCTGTAGGACAGTATAAAATGCATATAACGTAGAAATATACGTGCTATGGGTAATGTTTACAAACACTTCCCATATGAGGAAAGCGAAAGCGTTTGCTCACGTTTTTGTACTCGTGAGCTCACACTGTATAAATTATATATAAACTCCAAAGGAGTATTAAGTAGCGTGTTTTTCCTTGTGCTGATGGTAACACGTAACCCTTTTGCCCTTGCCTGCAGTTAGAAGAAGACTACGTGAGGATGTGCATGTAATAGTGGATGGATGAAAGAACAAGTAGAACAGGAAACCGGCTGTATGCTCACGTTGCAAATAGAGACTTTCGTCTATAGTACTTGTATTAAATTGGCCCGATGCGCAATAAGATGACTATAGAGACTCTTGTTTAACAAGCCATATAGACGTTCTCCCGAGTTCAGAAACTCCGTCGTAGATTTTGCAAAGCATAAAATATTGGGAGAGAAGCACTGAAATTAGGGGCACAAAGAATCCTTTAGATTTTTAGCCTATTTTAAGCTTTATAGGCCTAAATCATATAATATTATATCATTTTGCCAAGATGAAAGTGAAATGCGGGCATCACTCTAAATTTGTAAAACATTCAATGCTGCTGAAAGTGAAATGCGGGTTTAGCTGATAATGAAAGTATTTGAAAGTTGTTGCCAATGTTTTGAAGGACTTATTTAGGTAGTATATTTGGTTGGGAATTGGCAAACCCAGTTTAATAAAAAATATTGACTATTAAAGCCGTTTTTCGCAGAGGAGCGACTTTTCATGACCGTAATACAAATGCACATTTGGTATGTAACATGCTATAGGAGCTTAGACGGGTGTTAGTCAGCTTAAATTGTTAGTCCGACTACTATAATGTTTTATTCATCAGTCAGTAATCAACAAACTACACTAGTCGCGTACTATACCCACTTATCTACTTCGTACCCAACGTTATCCTCATTGCAAAACATAAACTATGCTAGCACTACCAATGTCACAAGTTAGATTGCTACTTCTTGTTATCATATAATGCATATATAGCGTGGGACGAAACACACGGTTCCATCTCTATGCTAGCATATTTTCCTGAAAGTGACTTTGGGTCTCGTCTTTTGCGTCGCAGATTTTCTGATGGGGAAAGGGTCACCTTAGCGGGCATAGTTTCGACAGGGTGACCGAGCAGCTTCCAATGTTGTTGTTGTTGGTTCTTCTTTTGCCACACACGCCGAATCATAACAACTTTCCGCTTGGTAACTGACTCGACGCTGTCTCTACTGCATTCAACCCGTAATAACCTATTTACTAAACTTGTAATATGCATTTTTGTTGATAAATGATTTTTTTGCCAACATGGAATTTTTATGCTTCTTTTCTTATTCAACATGCAGAGCATACTATGCATCTTTTCTATATCAGAAACAAACTTTGAGATTGAAACTTGTAAAAACATTTTAGATGAAAATGTGAATTGTACTAGAACTAGCAGTAGAAATCATTGCCTATTATGCCTCTGCAAAGAATAAATGTACGAAACCTGACCGAAACCAAAGCCAAATGTAGCGTTTTCGTTTGTCCTTGTTTTACCCTTGCTCCCCTGAATTTCTTCTACGTAATACACTGCCTATAACCAGGAGGAAAACAGCATTTTTGTACCTACTGCGTCTCAGGCTCCACGCGCTGCTCCTGGTAATAATGAGATGATAATTTTTTGACGATGTGAAGTTTCCAAGTTGTATCACGGACAATATCTTTTCATGCGAATCATTCAAGTTACCAACATGGCGTGAAAAGCAATTACATTCGGTCTACTGATACTTGTTTAGATCCAACACACTGATGGTGGACTGTACCATTCCGTTCTTTGATATTTTGCAATTCATTTTATAATGATGCATTTACGTTGGGAAACGGGCTCAAAGCTTAAAGGAAGATAAGTGTATTTTGCGCAAGTTCTTTGCTCAAGTTTTGCACTTTACATGGTGCATTTTTACTTGCCGTATATGCCTCTCTTTTTATGCAAGCGACACAATGAAATGTTCAGATGGAATTGGTAAACAACATTATTATGAAAGTATGTTTTTGTTATGTCGTTCCAGGATCTACGTTTCACTCTCATCATCATCATCATCATCATCAGGATCACCTTGACGTACCTTTGTTATTTTTGCTTGGCTAGCCACTGCAATTACCAAGACTTTGCTCAGGTACTCTTCCACTCCATCATAGCCAAGACAAGACATTTCATTTCTTAGAAAGTAAATCATCCTGGTTGAACAATAAGCGGTGATGTAAAGTTGAACAAGGAAAGGCAATAACTAGTACGCTACAAGGCTACTACTACAATATCTGCAAGTCGAATAAACTACGACGCAGTTTTGCAGATGAAATTTGTAAGATGTCCTTTGGTAAATGGATGGATAGCAGGCAGGCAACAGAGAGCTTTTATTGCGTTAGGCGTGAAGGAGCACGATATAAGTGCAAAAAAGATGAGCTTACATTTAGACATATCAAGAGGCTATGTACTGTGTTGTATATACGCTAACCATTTAAGAACCCGTACATTCAACATATACAACAGATATAGATCCGCACAGGACGTGGTCTGTTCTAAAAGTTGTTTTCATACTTTGCTCACCAACTGCGCAGTTTCTGGAGATAGCAAACCAACTATTTTTGACAAGAATGGGGATGTTAATATGATCAATACCTCACTCAGAGAAAAACATCATTATATATCATTAAAATATGATAGGGAAAACTGGTATTATGAATACGCTTCTTCGCAAATTGGATAAAGAGACGATTCTATGCTTGGAATAAATGGAGAGAACACTGCCATGATTATTTTATGCACTTTGGAAGTATGTCAGTGTGTATAGTGAATGGACAAAGCAGATTCTGGAATAAAAACAAACAACTTCTCAATCTTCCATGATGTCAGTTCATGAAAGTGCATTTAAAAGTTTCACAAGATATGTGAACTGAGCTGTGAATACAATTACTTTTTTGCTCATTTGGGTACATCCAAACTTCATTCCCTAATCCTTTTGTAAGTAAAATTGGTTGGTACTCTTCCAAGTCTTCTTAGCTTTTGGAATCCACATAATATGTTAATGCAGTTTCCAGCGACAGTATAATATGGTGTGAGCATAATTTCGGCTGCAGTAAACACTCCTGTAGTTTGAATCAGTTGCGCAATTGCATGGAATGTATAAAAAAAATATTCCACCACTCATTCCAAATAAATGTATACAAATATTTGGGTTTGGCTTAACCTGATGGATACGTTTACGGTATAATATAGTACGGTCGCTTTTTTCAATGAAATGGAATGGCGTGGTAAAATCTTAGTTTTTTCTAACTTTAATGGGCTGGTATTTATATTATATGCACGGTGTCAATCACGCCACCATCGGGTTGATAAGCGTGTATAAATAGAAAATTGTTCATAACAAAATCCCAGTCAAGGTCATTCTTTCCTTAACATTTTGCTAAAGTACAGGTAGTCACAACACAATACTTTGTTCCAATGATCAATTTGCACGTACATTTAATAGGGCTATCTAGACAGTGGTCTAAACAACTTAAATGGTTTTAACCAGTTAGGTATGGCAGAGTGTGAGCGTGGTAAGTGTTGTTTTGCTGGTTTCTACGATTTTAAAACTTCTATTCTCAATTTTCATCATCATGACCTCAGAAAATCTAAGCAATGTCTTTCATAATTTGATCCAGTGTTATCCTGGTTCTACGTAAGGCATGAATAATGATGGCTTTTATTATGGTTTAGTAAGAATTTAAAACGAATACGAAGTAACTTTTTTACATTTTGCATCTAGAATGACTATCCAAAGTAAATGTTTCCTTTAGTGTATACTACAGCTTATTTATTCTAATCCTAACATGTCTTATATCCTGACACCATAGTCGCCTAATATGTATTGTGATGCTTTCTGTTCTGATTTTCTCCGTGCGAATTGTACTCGCGTGTTTCCTTACGTATAATCATATTTGTGGAAACATGGCTTGTATTTCCCATGTATTATATATGCTTGTATTATTTATGCAATAAGGAAATAAAATTAATTTTTAAAGGGAAGTACGTCCAAACTGTAGACATCCATGATGAAAACAAGTATCGGTGTGCATAATCCAGACAAAGTATTTTTTAAATTTAGTTTCAGTTCTTATCAGCAAGAAAAATATTTCATAAAAGTATTCTGCTTGCGATTCCTTGAATTAAAAAATAATTCATAATATCTCGTAAGCATTAAATATGAACCAGTATTTTATGTACTCAAATTTTTCCAGAATGTTAGTTTCGCCTTTTTCTATCCATTCTATTTACCATCGGGCGCAGACGATCCGAAGTTGCTGACATTTATAATATTTATGTCTTTCTTAAGGTCCACGGTCCACGTAAGCATATAGTGTGCATTTTGTAAGTTCATACATGATGTAAGCTGTAAATTGAAGGTTTTAGGTGTTGGTTTAGCTTTTATAATGAGGAGTGTATTTCATATTTAGATGAACATCAAAATACATTATACAAATACAAATTACATTGCACAACGAATATAATTATGGTAATTGTGTCCAAATACATATACAAATCAATCATCCTTAATCTAAGCCAGATGCCAATTTGACGACGATATTAACTATAATCTAGAATCTTGGCATTTAGTATCCATTGTAAAGTAAATACTACAAATATAAGTGCGTAAGGATGAAGCCTATTCCATTCTGGTCACCGGTTATTATGATTCAATTAAAATTGTCTGTCTGGAGGTTGTAAAGGTTGCTTATTATTGATTTGATGACATGCTGTAAGAATATTATGAATACTATAAAAAAGCCTGACAATTTATCTGAACTAGTTGTAATAATTGACAGTTGTCCTGGACAGTATAGTACAAATCATTTGTTAACAAAACATCAGCAGTAGGAATTTAGCATTTGCAGACAGGAATCAGCGTCAGACAAATGTATGACAAGGCATATTGCTTTTATGTACTTGTATGTCGACTTGATGTGCGTCTTGGATTGTATAATTTTCACCAGTAAATACCGAACTCTTCAATACGTTTAACGGAAGTTAGAATAATAAGAATTAGCCATAAACTGTCCACAGATATTTCACACTTCAGGCAGCGAAACCTAAATACTATAATTGGTAATCATGTCGTAATTGGAAAAGTTTTGTCAACTAATAATGTTGTCTCCTGTCCGTCATTTGGAATCGCGTCATAATTAGACAACTGCTACCAACCACCCACTCACCCCTCATTCGTTTACTTCTGATCATCTTGAGTCGAAATTTTGTGAAAGTATTATTGTGAAAGCATCAGAAAGTTGATTTTATGATTAGCATTCTTACAATGCCCCTTTAATTCACAGTTTACGCAACCTATGAGTATAAACGTTTTGCAAGCCGCGTTAAAAGCCAATTCAATGCTCAATTACGAATTAAAGTTGCTGAATTACTGCTCAATCGTTGGAAATAGTTTAAAACACAATTTGTTATCGGCTTTAGCTATTGGTTCTACAATGCATTAAGTTTCTATATTTTCGTTGTGCTTGTGTTCTGTTACCATTAAAACACATTTGTCATAATTGAATTACGAGTTGCAAAATAATGTAACATGATACCAACATTACTTTTAATCCTGATTACCAGTTCTGTAAGTATAAGTTTATCTTTTGACTTTAGTACTGAACGTGCATCTCTGAAAATATGGGCAACGGAATATCCTCCAGTGCCAAACTTTCCCGTTCAAATTAGATCTATAACTGTTCAAAATACAATATCTGGTTACGAATTACTCTTAGCACACTTAGCCAATACATATGACGGTAAACTGTACATCGAAATTCATGCTGCAACCAAACACGAATTTGTTAACTTTCTAAATTCAACTCAACACTACCAACGAAATGTGAACTGGGTGCCTTGCATTGTTTTTCATTGGCCTGAAAAGTTGACCTCGTACCGAACTGCAGAAAAAATTGCGTCAAATGTTCTTACTGAGATGTCCCTTGTTCAGTTCACACTGAATTCTGAAGTATATATGGCATTCGATATTGATGACAATTTATTATCCGATGCAAGTACAAAGGTGTGTTTATGTGACTTGTACAACCACAAACGGAGTAGAACATCGTACATCAAGATTTGTCAGCTTCATCTTTTTCAAAGACCACTATTTGCATCAGAGAGCTTCTTCTCGTACAACCCTGTCTCAATTAAACGGAGAAATCTTAAGGCTACTAAACTAAATGTTATTGCGCAGGTAGATAATTACTTTTTTATGCACATTAAATTTTCATGCGTTTCGGTGTTGGTATATAATTTATAATTCTTATGAAATAATGTTTTTTTTAAATTAGTATGATCCTGATTACAAAGAGCGAATAAGTATACAAGAGCATGATGATGGTACGATTGAGTTCATGAGGGGAATGTGTCTTGACATTTTGCTGGCCATGCAGATTTCAATGAATTTCAGGTATTCCAAGATTCTTGCTTTGATGATGAGTTGCAGATGCTTTCAAAAAGCGTTTATTATCAAAAGAGGTCTATATTACTTTCTATTATGTTGTAATTTTTGTGTGTATCACGTTGCCCCAACACTTTCAGCTACTTTCCTATCAAAGGAAACGGATGGGTTGGAGTGTTTCCAAATGGATCATGGACTGGAATGGCTCAGCAGCTAGTAAATGAAGAAGGAGACATTTCCATAGCCCAAGCTTCAATGGTTATGATGATTAATCAGTTGAGAGGAATTAGTTTTCTACAGCCGTCTTCCGCAGGCCAATTTGTTGCACTTTTTAAGCAGCCCAAAGCCAGCTCATATCGAAACCTATTGACTTCTGTTTTAACCACACAATGCTGGAAATACTATTTCATCACATGGATGATAATTGTAGCAACGGTTTTTTGTATTGGGATTTTGCAACGCCAATTTTCTGAATCAACAGAATGTGACTTGGCTTTTGTGAAGGGAACTGTGATGTGGGCTGTTACTACATTATGTGTGATAGGTAATGATAACTGAGTGATTAAATTGATTTATTCCGATGCATTCATTTATCTTAACAAATGTGCTTCGAATTACCTTTAGGCTGGTACCTTCGGCCATCGAGTATGTCGTATAGAATCATCTGCGTCTTGGCATCTTATCTAGCGTACTGTACATTCGTTGCGTTCCAAGCTGGATTGACAGTAAACCTTGTCACAGAAGTACTTCCAATAAGAAACTTCCCGGATTTAGCACTGAGTAATTTACAAGTTTTTACTGACAAATGGCTACCTGTTTCAAGGAGTCTAGTTGAGGTGAATTTTTCATACTCGTCATTAACGCCAAAATTAATGAAATGGGAATAATAAGAAGTGATTGCATTAACTTTTGCAGAAAATCTACAGCCAAAGAGGCGTTCAAATACCCATGGAAAACAGTAATTTGTATTCCATTGATGGTGGTATTCCTAAAGTAATCCGCGAAGATCCGCCAATAGCGTTTGTGACATTCGCAGATGCTGTGCCCACTGTGTTTCACAGGTTGGCTTATACAGATCAATTCTTTTGTGAACGAGTGTCGTCAGTGATCATTGCATCCGAAAGGACGCCCGCTGGAATGTTTGTAAAGAAAAAGTCACCTCTGAAAGAAGTTTTCAATTACAAGTAGGAAAAAAACTAGTATATATAATATCAGTAATTTAAATTTTCACTGCAAATTTGATATATTCTAGTATACTCATGATGGTAGAGAGTGGAATAATCAGTCGCCTAAACAGACAATACGATGTACAAACTCAAATTCTCTGCCTTGAGCAACCCAACAACTACCGTGGTGGATTATCATTAGAAGACATCAGGACACCGTTTTCCATTCTTACTGCCGGATTTTTTATATGCATTGCTAACCTTGTTTGTGAAAAATTATGCTATAGAATTCAACATTTTGTTAGAATTTAAATGTAAAAATTAATTAGTTTGCGACACAATTTTGCAAATATGACACCGACACAGAGCAGTTAGTCATCTATTAAGACATCAGCTTACGCGATTAAACGTTAAACAAGATGTAAAAGTTTATTAATTTGATATTTGTTATACGTTGTGTCCATAAATCATTCATTACACTCATCACATTACCATTCTTCGCTTAATTTCAAATTACATAAATAAGTTAAAACAACGTACGTAAAAGTTTGTAAACATATCGAAATATTGAGTCTTCTTAACCGAGCCGTTACTTTATTTATTTTTTAAACGTTATACTTCTATTGTCGCGTTTCCAAGCTTTGAAAATACCAGCCTTGTTTGATTTCCGATCAGGCCGATGAAATTCTTTTCGTGAAGGACTAGGATCCATCTGGGCGTTGGATGGATGTTTCCAGTTGCCTTTTTTGTTTTGCTGTTGACGTTGATCTCCACGCTTGAATCGTTTGGCAGGTTGAGAAATCTCAGAATCGTTTCTGTCCGTCGGTGGAGTCTCCTCGTTGTCATCCTCCAAGTCTACTATTTCAACAGAGTCGTCCTGAGATGTGGCATCTTTTTTATTCCTCGAAAATGCATTTTTCAATCTATGCATAAGTTTTCCTTTTCTCTTGTTTCTTTTCTGCTTGGAAGCTTTAAGAATAGGCATCGGCTGCGCATCAGCATCATCTTGATTAGAAGTTTCCATTATCATAATGTCATCTTCTTCCAGGCCGAGTCCAACAGGCTTCCGTTCTTCTTTGACTTCAGGTTTGTTATCATTCCACGGTTCGTTCTTCAAGTCCTTCTTCTTTTTTCTCGCACTACCTGACTCAGCCTAAAATTCACACAAAAAATGAGTTGTTGAATTCTACGTTCTGAAATGCGTTACCAATGATTCTACTACTGGAATCATTTATTAAACTTACCAAGGGATTGAACGGCACAAAGTCACCACTGTTGAGTACTTCGGAAAGCTTCTTCTTTGGCAATTCTTCCTGGTAATCCTCCACAGTATCCTCTTCATCAACAAGCACAGCCTCATACACAGCTTTCACCAAAGGATCTTGCATATCCACTTGCCCTTGTTTTTTGGGATCTTTTAGAATTTCCATTATATTCTTGCTAATTTCGTACCTGCCATAAGGCGTCGTTAAACTATCGGATACCGTAACTCCATATAATTCAGATGATTTAGTTGGAACATTCCGATAACGCATGAAGGACACCTTATTGTTAAACTTCAATGATGCCCCATCATTTCTGACTAAAGATTTCCATCCACCAGGATCAACCCATGGCTGTGGCCAACTTACAGTGTTGGCAGCATCGTGCGGCGGTTTGGAGGAAATATCATCATCGTTATCACATACTGCAATAGTATTGACTTCTGAAGATTCCACTGGATTTACGTCGTGAATACTATTAACAGCAATGACCCAATTCTTAAGCTTTTGCTTCTTCTCAACTTTGTTTTTCTCTGCATTTTCCTACACAAAAGTCATAAACAAATATTTTATTTTTACATTCTACTAATGTTTGTTGTAGAGCATTCAGAATTTTCATGATGTTTATTACCGTTTGCAAGGGAAGCTCTCTGGCAGTTGTAACAATCTTGTGAATTTTACCCAAGTTTGCATGAATCAATGGAGGCACAGGATCGCAGCAAGCTAGGATACCATTCATTTCTTTCGGTAAAGTTTCAGCTATCGTAAGAAGCATGTGATTTGGTAAAACAAAGCCCAAACTTTCGTCCTTCTCCCTGGCTATTCCGTCTCTCCACTTGTAAATTTCGGAGAAAGCATAAAGTTGACGGTTGTTCAACGAGCGTCGTGTTTTTCTTAACGCAAGTTGGGGGTTAGATCCTGGCTTTTCGTACCGCTGGAAAGTAGCCCAAAATTTTTTAATTAAAATATTTTAAAAGGACGTTTCTACATAAAGCCATAAATTGCCAATTATTGAGCTAACAGAGCTCGAAACTTCTTACCTTTAGACAAAGTGATCGAGACTGGTCAAAAACTGAAGTGAGAAGATTGTTATGTTGATTTCCTGCCTCTATCAGTTCATTCTTCATTCGCTCATAAATATATAGCAAGTAATGAGTGTCCTGTCGCGCATATTCCAACATGTCATTCGGCAAAGGACGTATTCTCCAGTCAGCCAACTGATATGACTTATTTTGCGAGACATCGCAATATCGACCAAGAAGGTACTGCAGGGAAAGTTGAGGATGACCAAGGGTTTTAGCAGCAATGTATGTATCAAACATATTCACGATATAAAGACCAAAATCCCTTTGAAGCCACTCTATATCACTAGAAGATCCATGAAACACCTAATAGTGAAAAGATAAAACATTAGTATTATTAGTTACTCTTTATTTCCAATTAAATAAAAATGCATAATTGATTTAAAATTCATATACATACGTACCTTCAAAACCTTTGGGTCCGCTAAAATTTCATTCAGGTGATATAGATCTTCTCGGAGCGACAACCCGTCGATGACGTAGTCTTTATCACGAGTTGAAATTTGAATAAGACATGTTAATCCAAGAAAAGTCCTGTAAGAATGGTGCTCCAAATCCACTCCAATTCCTTTCACATTCAAAAGATCCTTCATAAGTTCTTCCAGGCCTTTTATATTATTCACAAAAACAACTGGAGTATCTTTTAAACTCTTTGGATTTTGAGGTTCTACTACAACTAGAAGTTCATTGGAAGGCTCCCATTTATTAAGCTCGACCGAATAGGGATGACCAAAACTGAAAACATTGCAAATAGAATAATATTAGTACTAGAAGCTTCGTCTCACCATTTCCTCCGAAGTAAATTAGTGCCAATTAATTCAACTTACAATTCTTCGTTCTTCAAATTATATTCCGGCAAAATAGACAACGGTTTAATAGAGTGAGGCTTTTCTTTCAGTTTGGGTACAAACGGATCTAAACTGTTGTCAATCGGTTTAGAGAACTTCAACTGGGGTTTCTCGGCTACGCGTAGTCTGAAATTAGGTTTCTTCATTGGCCGATTAGTTATGTGCTGCTTCTTCTTATCAATGGAGTCATCATCGGCTTCATGATTTAAGGCATCTATTTTCCGCTTTCCCCACGCTCCAGGTGGTTTTACTGCAGAAACGGCAATCGCTTTATCAACAACTACCATTTCTGACTTTGTGAACAGTCCTTCTGCTTCATCCAGTGATGATCCCTATGAATAAAAATACAAATGTTTGATTAACTTAATACAATGATGTTCGAAGTTGATGATTCCTAGTATAAGTTAACCACTTACAATTCTTTCCATTAAGTCATCGTTACATTCAACTAAAAATTCAAACTTCTCATCTACGTCTCGAGATTTGAAATCCGATGTCGGCATATTCACATGCCTTAAGAGTGATACCATCCTGCAAAAAAGTACAGACCACGAATGTTTATATAAAGCATAGTAATAATTTTGTCTTTCCAACCAGCTAACAATGCACAGCTTGTAAGCTTTTCACTTACATCGGCAAAATTTTTGATCGAGCAGATTTCATTGATTTAGAAAACTCAGGATAACTTTTGTTTAGATCCCAGGAAGGTCCCGGAGGTGGCAGAGCTTGGAACGCTTTAACACCATTCACAACGCGTTTAAAACCATCCTGTAATAAAATGAGTACACTGTTAATATTCGAATCATTAATACAACAAAAAGTTATACTGCATTTGACATTGTCATTAATACTTCGAACATTAAATCTTACTACTACTTGAGACAAAAATGATTATGACTTACCGCAGAAAAATCCTGAACTGTTGGGAAGCCAGGCAAAACCTCCGGCTTCTTACCACCATCATTTCCATCCATTCTTAATGGACGAGAGTACAACACTTAACGTTATCTTTCCAATTAAAACTACTTGTTGACTAATTACTAAAAAGTTTTTACTGAAACCCCTTCTTGTAAACACTGCTTAGCTCACATCATTCCAAACAATGACAATTGAATAATCCACTCATCCAGCTATTAAATGTAGATAACCCCTGACCCTGTCCTTCTACTTGTTCGAACAACCTGTTACAGAATGATATTTAATATTAGTTAACGTTCATCATAGCTGACAGGGCTGATACAAAAGACAACTTTCAACTACCCAACATTCCAATCAGTAAAATAAGCACGGATATAGTTTTAGTACCTGCTAATTAATCAATCACTAAAACTCTACAACTAAATTTTTAAAATGTATTTACTTGCAGCTTCCATTTAAAACAAGCCAAACACGTGTATTTACATAGTACGTGTACGAACGAATGGATAATCGGATGAGCAGGCAAACACATTTTTGGCTAAGGAAGAACTAAATGAAACTTAGCGCTTTCTTACGCATCATCTCATCCCAAACGGCTCCTTTGCAAAATCATACATAGAAAAAACGAGACGCTTATCGGATCGGATTGCAAAACAGGAACAAAGGAAAAAAGCTTATGACTATGACTGTCATAGTCATAACTATAGTCTGTGACACATACATCGTTTTTGAAATTTTTATCTCATGGAATAATTCCTTGGGAGGTCGAAAACAAAGAAAATATTTATGTTGTATGCAGAATACATTCATGCATAGAGTAGTTAAAGTAGAATGTATTATGTTCAATTCAAGATGTTTCATGGGATGACATCATTTTTCATTTTTCGGTCGTTAATCAGGTACGCGCAGTTTATTTATAGAATTGATGTCAAATGCGTATACGTATATGTCATACTAATGGAATGTAATATGATTTGAAGGAAGTTGTCCATATTACCAATCATGTTATTGGGTGGATAAATAAAACGGACGTTGAAAATGTTGCTTAATGTTCACTAACTGATGTTTGGATTTTTGTTTGCAAATTGCATATATAATAATCTAATGAGAAAATTTTGAAGTACTATAGCTCACTAGAAGCGCATTTTTGGGTGCATACATTAGCATAATTGACATGCATCAACAAGGGATATTTGCAAGGTGGAATGCATATGAAGGCGTTTTGAAACAAAGGTGAGCTACAGTGGAAAGGGCATTTACCTTGTATTACGTGCCACCTTTTCATAATTTGCTCATTAATATTGGGAATGATGCTATGCATAATTGATAGTAATTCTATGCCATTTACTTTCATCTTTTGTGCAGTTTTATCCAATCAACATCAACATCTATCAACGGAATGTTAGGAAAGTCATTTTCATCAAGTAAACTCAAGGCTCACTCAGTTACTCTCAATGGAGTTAGATTTTATTCAATCAACCATTCATTCTAGATTACGACTATTAATGAATCACTTTTGTTGCTTGTTTGTCATTCATATTTACCCATGTATTAGTTTCGCATAAAATTGATTGCTATAATTTATTGAGTGTCGAAAGAAGTTTCCTGTAGTCCTCAATTATGAAGATATCAATATCAACTATTTACATCCGGTGGTAGAACAACATAGGAATAAACTACTAGTTTTCACCCGAAGTGTTGGAATGGAGTACATTAATTAGCAATCCTTGCAATTTATAGGCCTATTATTATGAACTCATCGTCAGTTTACATGCAACTGCTCCTACTCTAAATCATTATTATTAGGTTCGTGTAAATCTAGACATAATATGCATGTAAAAAGCACATATTAGTATATTCGGAACCACTAATCTCAGATTGGTGTTATATATCCTTTTAGGCTGTGAAAAGTTACGTATAGGTCAAAGTCATCTGAACAAGTGAGCAAAGTTAAAGACTCGAATTGACTCGTTTACTACTATAAAGCAAGAAGATTTGCAGGCAACCACAACTGAAGAGCATCATCAGACTACGAGACTGCAGCAAATCTTGCCTCAAGCATTAATATTTCAATATTACTTCATTTAACATTCAGTACAGGCACATTTTCTTTATCTCGGTTTGGTGAGGTCTGGTTCTGGTTGTCAGCTATAAGCTTACTAAAGTTGAGAGTCAGGGAGTTTGTGTTGTAGCGTGTGTACGTGTGTTAGGCACTACATTTTTATGGCCATTTCTTGGAAAAGGTAGGCAGTTGCCTGATATCGTGGAATCTGCAAGTTATTTGAAGACAAACAACTTCGCATCTTGTTGAGATTACTTGGTAGAGGAACCTTTTTAACAAGTAGTATGTCTCTTTATCCATCTCTTACGTAAATACAAATCTTTAGCATAGTGATGTGAATGAAAGAAGCTAAAGCAACTTGTTGATCCTGACTTATAACATACTCTTCATAGTACGTTGCAAAAAGCATGCACAAATATAATGACATGCAGCGAGCAATAAGGTTCTGAGTTGAGTTGTGAATCGCCGATAGATGAGAAGGGTTGTATTGTGGTAGAGGTCTAAATAAATAGTAAATGCATACCACATCCGTTTTACACACTGAGTACCTAACTTTTGTTTAAACAAATTCATTAACCAAAAAATACTCGACATAACATTAATTTCAAATTACAAGCGTCATACATACTACTCTGAACCACGTATATTTTTCTAACACTGACTGTAGAAGCTGATGTGTTAGTCAGAAATCACCTTTGTCGTCATCTTTTCTGTTTATCCAAAAATAATTCAGCCACATCAATATGGCTTTGTGGGCCAAAATTCAGTCACTAAATAACGACTGTCAGAGACAGATATTGTCGTTGTACGATGAAGATCATAAGGATTACCGGTTCCCGATTGAAGTGAGAAATTTGTTTGCACAAGCCATTGAGGAAGCTGTATGGTAATAATAATTATTACATTCAACAGTATTTATATTTACTTTCATTATCTGCATAACAAAAGTACAGTTTACTGATTACCAGATTTCTATTTTGGTGACGAGTCAATTTCTCTTAGTTTGAATTAGATACTTGCATGTCATGCATTTATCTGTTTTTGCTTCGTTTTGCATAGCGTTTTTATAGTGTATGAAATAATAGTAAAAAATGTGGTGGAAGTAGAAAGGAAGTGCATATCGTGTAATATCGAATGGGAAACTAAAGTCTTTGACTTGATTTAATTTTACAGTGGAGGAGGGATAACATTGGAGAAAGGTCTTGATCCTTACAACACTCAGCATCGAGATTCTATCATCAACTTTTTCAAAGGCTTGGCAGGGCTGTTAGAAGAGCGCCTTGGAAATCCTCAGTCCGGAGATCAGTTCTTCACTCGCCATAAATTGTCGGAATCTCTTACAAATATTAAAGTAAGTTTAGTCATTGATTAAACTAATTTAATTACAACATCGCTCCCACTGCTTTGCTTGTCCAACAACAAGTGAGTTAGTACGCAGGATGACACGTGCGGTATATGAAAAAAGTTGAAGGTTATTATTTCAGAAGCAGATTGGCTATCACACTGTTGGTCTGGATGCATGACGAATTTAGTTAGGTAAAGTTTTCTCATATAAACTTTAAGCATACATGAAAGTCGTCGTATTTGAGTCTAACATTTAATGACAAACGGTGGAACACAGTTGTCTGGACTCTGGAACTGTGTCCAGACATCAGACAATTTACATATACACGTTTTAAAAAAATACTAACTGAACAGGAAAAATTTATTTGAGCTGAAGAAAACAGCATGGGCTAGGTCACAAACACAATGACCATCTAAATTCACATTCACACACTCAAAGCATCATGAAAACAGCAAGTCTGAAGGATGAACGAGGGCGAATCGTTAAACTGCCTGTGGGCTTTATTTGCAAATCCAGTTTTTGCTGTGTGTTGATTAGTGGGCTCATTGCAAAAACTTGACTTTCAGGGTGTACATCGTATTGAGATAAATAACATTTCATGAATGAGAATCCTGCAAAAAGAACAACAATGCTTAAACCAAGTTCCATTTGTTCTCATAGTCAATAGTGTGTATATGCTACATGCTATGCTTACCTTTACGGATTTCAACTTAATGACAGGTGTGTGGTTTGCATTTTCGCCAAGATGATTGACGTCATCCCAGCAAGATTGGTTCTCAGAATCAACAAAGTATCTCATTCAAAACAGTAATTTGAAAGCAAAACAAAAAAGCCTTGTTTACTATTTGAGCGGGGAAGGTCATTGCGGACAGCAAAAATATTTTTCGAATGAAGAATTTGTCCGAAGAGAAAACGTCATGAATTTTAATGAGTACTGTCTTCAATATACATTAACTGCATATAAAAAACATTTTCATAAAAGCATTCAGCATTTAAATCCTTTTCATGAATATTTTTCGCATTTGTAACAAAATTCTAATAAACCATTAAATTCATTAAGTTGCTCATTAAAACTACAGTTGCTTGATTCATTCTCCATATATGTCTCAACACTTTACAGACTGGTATTTGCATTTCAATTTTCTCCAGCATTGTCATACATTGCCAGCATACCAAGCGAAGCGTCTCTAAAATCCCATTTATTAGCTATTACAAGATACCAATGATGTTGCTGATGCTAATATGCTTCATAAACTTAATTGATAAATATCAGATTCACACAGATATAAATACGGATTTATGCTTAAACCTCATTCTAATAATGTCGGTCTTCCACTCATCTATAGGAAAAGAGTCAGAACGATCCCTTGGGAATGTTTGAGCACATCCGAAATAGAATCAAAGTAGAAATGGATTTAATCGCCCAACACGAAGCAGCTAGTAACAACGATTCTCTTCATGAAAAGGATATAATCATGGACAACATTCAAGACATTAAATCACAAATTGCCTCATGTGGAAACATTTTAAAGGACATCCACACCAACGAGGAACATTTTGCCCTCAATTGCAACAAAAAACAGGAGATTGAAGGTACATTCAATTGTCACTTGAGCTTTTTTAATATAAAAAGAAATGGCATGTTTTGACAAAATAATTTTCCTAAAATTGAAGGAATTCTCACTAATCCTGAACAACTCCGGAGTTTAATTCTGCAGTGTCCCGACTATGAAATGAGATTGCGAGAAAATTTAGCCACTTTGGAAGGACTGTTGCAACAAAACGTAAATAAAGCCACACAACGTCACTTTAACATATACTTTCTATATAGACAGTTTAATTAAAGATATTTTACCACTTATAATTTTAGATTCGAACATTGCAAATTTTAATGCAGCGATTTGAGCAAACAATTTCCAACAATCTAAAGCTTGTAATGGTACTGAAAGGTCAAATTGTCAACGATAAATTGGCAATTTGGAAGCATGAGCAACAGCAAATGGCAAATGGAATCAACAAAACGCACTCTGTCTCCTTGGACAAGCTTCAAGTTTGGTGTGAAGAGCTTTCAGAACTCATCTGGAAAAACTATTTGCAACTAAAGGAAGCAGAACGAATGTTGCAAAACGGGGCCATGCAAACCGGAAATGCTTCTGACCTGACTTTTGTTCAAAGTCATACAGAAGAGGTTGTTAAACTTCTCGAAGATCTTTTGAACCATTCTTTAATTGTGGAGGATCAGCCCCCACAAATTATCAAAATGAAGACAAAGTTTCCAAAACCAGTTGTTGTTAGCCTTTTGGTAGGGAAGCGTTTGAATATTCAGATGAATGCCCCATCTTTGTCAACCACCATCATCAGCGAAGAACAAGCAAAGAACCTAAACATAACTGATCAGGTTGAGATAATTGGGGAAATCACAAACGGAAGCTCACCAATGGATTGCAGGGAAGACATGAAGAGACTTTCAGTGACTTTTAAAAGTATGCAGCTTAAAACAATCAAAAGAACAGATCGAAGGGGAAGTGTTACTAGCGAGAGAGTCATGGAAGAAAAGTCATGTCTCTATTTTGCATGCTCAGCAACCGTTGGTCCGCTGATGTTCAGGGTATGAATTTATGACCATCCGAGCCATGTAAAATTTATACTATTGTCTCACAAAATTCCATTTCTCATTTCACAAATATACTTTTTTTGTAGGTTTCCACAATATCGCTTCCCGTGGTCGTCATTAGTCATGGGTCACAAGAAGCATTGGCTGTCGCCACTATTTCTTGGGATAATGCTTTTGGAGAAATTGGCAGAGTTCCTTTTAAAGTGCGAACTACTGCAGCTTGGTCAGAAGTTTCTCAGATTTTGAACGCAAAGTTTGTGGAAGTCGCTAAACGTGGATTGACGGAAGGAAACTTGGCGTGTTTGGCACAGAAGGCATTCCGACACCGAAGGCCACAACCGGAAACAATCTCATGGGCTGAGCTTTGTAAAGACAATTTACCCGGAAGAAATTTCACATTTTGGGCATGGTTCCATACAGCATTGAAGTTGATAGAAAAGAAAGAAACTCATCTCAAAGAACTTTGGTCAAAGGGTCTCATCATGGGATTTATTGAACGGGAAGCCGCAGAAGATCTAATCTCACATTGCGAACCTGGCACTTTCCTACTGCGTTTCGCAGATTCCATTGCTGGAGCAATTACTATCACATTGTTAGCTAAACCAGGAACGGTTGTGAGTCTGAGTCCTTTCCAAATGCTTGATCTGCAGTCTCGCAAATTAGCAATGTCAATCAAAGAGCTCGACAAGCTGAAATATTTATACCAAGAACCTCAACTGGTTCACAAAGATGATGCGTTTGGAAGTTTTTACGACAAAGAGAATACACAGACAGCCGCAACAGGCACAAATGGGTCAAATCCTTATGTACCTCTTGTTCCAACAATTCCGGATGGAGGTGACACTGCAAGTGGAAGTCAAACCCCTGTTCCTACCTATGATGGAAGCTGCAGCAATCAAAGATGGTCTCATGGAAGCCTACCTGGCTTATCCCCTATTCATGTTGAACAATCTCATAGTCCATTCTTTGCACAACCTCCATCTCCATACGAAATCCAAACAATGTCAACCGTAATGTAAGTCATTTTCGTAAAATTAAAAATACTCCATTTGCATTTCCTCATCAAACTGGACCAGTGTTTTAATATAATTATGTTAAACAATAGGATGCCAATGGATGGTGTATACACTGATGAATTATCAGCAACTGGCTTTCTAAATCTTCCCAGGACCACCAACATCAGCAGTAGCCTTGATACTCCAAAGCCAGACTCTCAACAACATTTTAGCTTTGCAAATACTACTGGGTATGTTGAAAATTTTAAACTTAAAAACGAGCAAATCTTTGTTTTGCATTTATTCACAATTCTTCAATGATTATGGTTCTGAAATTTAGATTCGACGATTTAATCACGGTCAATCTAAAGGATGCCGCAGAAAGTATGGACATTCAACAGTAATTGGAAGTGCAACATTATGTAGCTACTCATGTAGTTTCAATTTTAGTTAGATTTTTTGTGTAAAAAGTAATCAGACCTTTTGCCAGTGTAAATATTTTGTTAGTATTGTGATATAAGTGTGTACTAATTTACAGTTTGTACCTGTTAATTAAAGTCATTCTCAGTTTATTTACCATGAAAATTGAAATGTATTTTAAAATTCATGAACTAAAATCGTTTTGTATGAAAGAACCTATAAATAAAGTTAGCATATCAAAATATTACTTTCCACTATTAGCATAAATGTTTGGCTAAAATTTCGTACACCCTCGTAAATGTAATTTCATTGACAGGGAGTACAAATTATTTCGGAATTGATGGGTAAACATCAAAACGCATCATCATCTATGTTCTTTAGGTATAAAATGTGCAAAATGTTGTGCTGATATGATTTTGGCAACCACTGTGTATCGGTTTGCGGAAATGTATCATTATGTTTAGGTTGCACGGATTCTAATTTTAGAACCGCAGAGTTCAATTCCCCTCATCATGGCTCATACTCTCATGTTCCTATACAAACTGTTTTTGTTTCAAAACGCTAGTTCATTCCTCTACGTTTAATCTAAAGCTACGGGAATGAAATGAACTATACCGACTGAACTTGGAAATCATTGGGACAGCTCGAATTATATCATTAGTATTCTTAATCTGAATATACGAGGATGTCGTTTCCTGCTACATACAATTGCGAGTGCATGAAGTACACGCTCTGGAAGTAGCTTTTTGCGTTGTTTCGTTCGGAATGAGCCTGTTTTTATTAATTAATTGAAACTACAACTTGTGAGTTTTAAAATTCCGATAAAACTCTATGATAAAAGAGCTGAAAAGTGATATTAATATAATTCACCGGATATAGAAATGAATCTTAATATTGCACTTGACAAGCACACGCCTTACTTTCCTGGTGAAGCGGTGACAGGAAAAGTTTTATACGTGAAAACTTCAGAGTTTGGAGACTTTGGGTTGTCAAAGGTTTTAGGTAATGAGAATAATATGTTGATCTGTGCTATTACCACTCATTGCTTCTCATTGTTTCGATATGCTGAGTTGACACATGAATTCGTTGTTTTTATAGGCATTGAAATCCAATTTAAAGGAAAATGTTCTGTGAGATTCACTGTGATTGATTTGCATATAAAAGGGAGATGGAGAACCAACTCAAATTCTGAATATTATTTCAATTCCTCTTATTATCTAGTTGGAGATGGTAAGACATTGATATAGATGTTTCAGTGATGATATCGAACCAATTAGTACTTCAAAAGTAATCGATTTTAATGTTACAGGAACGGATGAAGTGGTGGATTTGGCAAATACTGGAGGTGTTAAAGAATACCCATTTAGTTTCCAGCTTCCAAGGGACCTTCCATCATCCTATAAAGGCACCCATGGATCCGTTGAATACACTGTGACAGCGACTGTTAAAAAATCATGGGGAGTGAACAAGGAGTTTACACTGCCCTTCACTGTGAATGCCAAACTTGATTTAGGCACCCATCCACAAGCTCGTCAATCGGCGGTATCAAGGAAAACTGAAAAGATTGGCATGCTGTGGTGGAAAGGACCCGTTCTTGTCAACTTTTCCTTGAAACGGAAAGGATATGTGCCTGGAGAGTTTGTGCTGTTTAATGCTCAAATATGCAACGAGAGTAGCGTCAAGATCCACAAGGCCAAACTTTTGCTCACTCAGGTAATAATGAAACGCTCCAGTTTTTATATCCGTTTTACATCTTTATACCACTTCATCTGCTGAACTAGTTGATGTATCTACAAAAATCAAAGTATTTTGCAGGAATGCAAGTACATTGCTCAAGGAGGAAGTCACACTGTCACCCATATCATTAAGAAAGTAAAGGGTCCTTCAGTGGCTCCCGGAAATTCAACCTTGTGGGAAAACAACGCATTGCTCAAAGTACCAACTATTCTGCCTCCAACCAATCTAGGAGGAAACAGCAGATTTATTGAAATCAACTATTTTTTGCATGTTCGTGTTTTTCAACTATTCATATTATGCAGCCACAGTTTCAAACGAAACGACAGGAAGTTTAATGATTCCTTATCATTATGTTATCTAATTCCATTGTAGATAATTGTACAGCCGTCCTCAATCGCAATAAAGGACAAAACTGTGACATGTAAATTACCTTTAATCATTGGAACAAGACGAGGACCTGCGTGCAGAGATAGTTATCCAGGAAGCAACGCTTCATACTCACTTAATAGGGGTATATATCCACCAATGGGCTGCAATCGTGTAGGATCAATCTACGGAGAAATCAGTGGACCTGGTTCCTCTGCTTCTACAATGTCCAGGTTCACAACTGGAACAGCCCCAAGATATCTTCCAGGAGCGGAATATTCGTACTATCAAAATGTCGTGTTTCCCCTTGTTCGCCACTCTTCTGCTCCAATCTATGAAAATTATCGCTTCCCGTGCACGAGAACCCTACCAAATTATGGCCCAGCGTCTCCGTTTGGTAATCCAGGATCTTTGGAAGAAGGATTTGAAGACACAGAAGAAGGTGGCCAGCAACGTTATGAAGGTATGTACTTTTAAGTTTCGATTTCAGCATTTACTCATCTGTATATTACCAAGTTTCACTTTATTTTTAACCACCAACCTACTAGAGCCGCCTTCGTACGAAGATGCGATGCGATTGCTGTGCCAAGCTCAAAGCATGTCCTTGTCACCCACCACTGTCATCCCAGAGGAGTTTGAGTTCTACCAAAATTCTGTTATATCCCAGAGTGGGACGGTTATTGCCAACGACGACTCTGGTGACGCCACGTCAACTCAACCTGTATATAATAATTACTGATTCGTAGCTTATATTTACTCCTGTAATCAATCGCTTGAGTTTTGAACTTTTTGATATGCCACATGAGACGTAGAACATGTTGATTCTTCCTCCTAAAATGCCATCCGGTTTTATGAGTTGTAATTGGCCATTGATCTTGGTTAATATACTTTTAAACTAGTAATTCAGGATGCAAATTCAATCATTCAGCATGACATTTTATCAGTATAATGCAGAAAAAATGATTAAAATTATCCAGTTCAAAATTGACACTATCATGTAGTGTAACCTCATCAAATCGCTTGAATACTTTATTCGCAATTTTTTTTAGTTTGGATGATATAATAAGCATTTCATGATGTTGATTATGATTAGCATGAAAAATTATGACTACGTACATTTCCTAAGAAATTCACTTTCATGAAAATTTTCCACCGATGTGGTTTTACATGGGCAATTTCACGACACTAATATGCACTGGAAAATGTTAATCGTTGATAGTGATAATGGTGGCGTACTAAATGGTATGATAAAGGAAAAAAGTTGTACACCAACAGCCTATGGTAACAAATCCAATATGTATTTAATGATAGGGAAATATAAAGATTTTTAATCACTATCATTGTTAAATTAATTTCTCAATTGATTTTTGTGCAACATCAACAATCGTAGTTTATAGAGTTTTCATAAGTGCCATTTCCAATGGAGTCGCAACATCGAGGTATGTGGACCAGCCAAATTTCTTGAAGTTATCGAAATCAGGCTGGTAAAATGACTATTTTGTATCGTGAGTTGTTCCGGTGATGGTACGAATTCGTTGTGTCAAGTCTTGTTCCGTTCAGGCTACTCAATACCAATGGAGAATAGAAGACAAAAGTATGTGAGTATGAGGAGAGTGTCAGAAAAGAAGATTATGCTTACCTCCGTATTTGTACATCCAAAATTAAGACATTTTCGCCTAAAATTTACAGGTCTATTCTTCTTAAATGGAGCAGGACCAATCAACAGAAGAAATAGCACAAGAGTTTGAAATCAGTAACGATTTTGTCACAGCAGGTATATACAAGTTGTTCATTTTATAACAGTTTCCAAATACTTCATGTAATCTTATAAAAATGGAATATTTTGACATTATAAGAGCAAGGTCAAAACGATACTTTCCCAAGTAGATCAAGAGTTTTCTTAGAGAGCAAAATCAATGAAGACCCGTCATTTTTTCGAAGTCAACCTATATCATATTTTAGCAAGGTTCACCAAATCGTACTACTTTTGTACTGTCAAAGATACAGGACTTTGTAATGTGATTTGTATCTACAATCATAAGTAAATATTTTGCAGGGTAACGATTTTCAGAAGAGCAAAGAAGTACACCATCATACTCCGTACGAGAAGAAAGTTTTAAGTACATTCGAAAGTGTTCCAACTTATCCTTGTCATACCGCAGTTTATAAGGCGTGGCTAAAGAAAAATTCACCGTTCAAGTGAGTTTCAGAAATATTCCAGCACAAATTAATTACCAATTAAAAGCAGTAAATATCGAATCGCTACAATATTAACAGATCCAACGGAGAGTCTTGGTTGTTCATCAGCATTATAGGAATTTTAATGGGGATTATTGCGTTTAGTATAAAATTGACTGTGGAAAAACTTTATATTTTCCAACATCCTATTATGGAAACTTATGTTAAGGTATAAAATGCAGTCGCTGTAAATCTCAATCGTTACGCTAGTATGAAATTAATATTTGGTTTTTGGAATTACAGCGGGGCGAAGTAGTGAGGTTGTGGTTTTACTATTGTAGCATGGGTTCCTTTTTCAGTGTTATATCGTCTTTCATTGTGGTTTACGTTTGTCCGTCAACGGCTGGCAGTGGGATGCCAGAATTGATGGCTATTTTAAATGGTGTTGCAGTATGTGCAAATATATTATAGATTTTACTTATATTTGTTGGGGTTAATTGCTGAAATAATGATGAGTCCCTTGTGTTTACAAACTAAACTACAGGTTCGAAAAATGTTGTCTATTAAAGTTTTGTTTTGGAAAATCCTATCTTCATCTTTATCAATTTTGAGTACACTTCCCGTCGGGTTCGAAGGTCCAATGGTGAGATTTGAGTTTCACACTGAATTTAATGAATGTATCTTCACATTCTTAAATTTGACAAAGGTGACTTAATTATAATGAATCATAGATCCACATTGGGTCAATGGTACCAACGATTCTCACGGCACCTTATAGATGCTGCGCAAATATGTCTGTGCCTGAAAATAGATATGCAAACGATAACGCGGAGGGATCAAAAGTTCGTAGATTTTTTCTTCGAATATACACACGTATACGTTCTGACCTGTGTCGACTTCGGGATGGTCGCGAAAGGTGGTATTTTAATTTAATTACTTTAAAAGAGATTGGTGAGGTTAAGATCAACAAAAGGCTTTGCTTTCCAGACAAATGCTGGCATGTATTGGAGCTGCTTCTGGAGTTGCAGCTGCTCTTAACGCTCCCATCACCGGCCTTTGTTTTAGTATGGAAGAAATGTCTTCACATTGGTCCAACCAACTGACCTGGCAAACCTTTTTTAGCTGCATTTTGGCATGCAGCACAACTGAGCTCCTTAGCATTATACTGTCCAATTATGAAAAGGAAGTACGACATCCTATTGACTATACTGTGACGGAAATACCACTGTTTGATGTGAGATTTTAATTAAAATGTAGTTACGAGTTTCAAATTACTAAATTCTTTGCAGATTATGTACTAATTAACTATAGTTCAATTTATGAGCAGACGCATGAAAAGTTAAGAACCGGTATTTCTTCGGTTCTTCCTGCGGTTGGAATTGGAATAGTTGGTGGTTTACTGGCGTCCATGTTCATTGCAATGCATATGAAAATTACCAGATTTAAGAAATATACATTTGAACGAGTGAATAGGCAGACTGCGAACGCACTAAAAATGCTTGATACTTTCATCGTCACGGTATGAGAATCATTCGTTAAATCAATCCGAAAGTTTAAAAGGATTATTAAAGGAAATTGATTGTTTTCTAGGTTCTATTCACGACAATAGTCATTCTGATTTTACCCATCCAAGATTGTCGAGAGATACAACACACTCAAAGGCAAGATAACACTGAATCTAAACCAATGGAATTGCACGCCTATGCATGCCAAGCTAAGCTTCATGTTAGTGCACAGGGAAATAATTCCGTGGCCGTTGTCACACAAAAAGGAGAGTATCACGAAAGTAAATGATATGAAAAACATTCTGGAACACTAATTTTTAATGCTTTCATCTTTTCTATAAAAAAATGATTTCAATAACTGTTTAGTTGCAACGCTTTTCTTCAACTCGTGGGAACAACTAATTCGAAACTTGTTTACGAGAAGAACGCAAGACTTTTTCTCTGTATCGGCACTTTCCTTGACGTTAGTCATTTTGTTTTTATTCTCCAGCTTTGCTGGTTCTGCAAGTGTTTCTGCAGGTCTCATGATTCCCCAGCTGTAAGAATCTAACTTATCAACAACAAAGCAAAGTTTTCCACGTTAATTAAAAATATTTGCGTTTCTTTTTCAAGGGCAATCGGAGCGGTATATGGTCGAATATTAGGACAGGCGTTTCATAACTTAATTGAACTATGGGGAGGTGATTCTCAACATTGGGGATGGGTTGATCCAGGTCTATTTGCAATGTTGGGATCTGCATCATTCTTTTCTGGAACATCAAGGCTTCCCATTACCTCTGTTATAATGATGGTGATGAAAACATTTTAATTCTATGATTGCATTTTTACTACATTTACCCAGTTTGAAATATCTGGATTTAATTGGCAAATATCTTACTAGATAGAGATGACGAATGATGTCAACTTTGTATTTCTAATAATGGTCTGCGTGTTGACATCGAAATTCATTGGAGATCAGTTTACTCATTCTCTATACCATTCCTTAATCGAATTGAAGTGTATGCCGTTTCTTGACACAGAGCTCAGAATTTACTGGGAAGACAAAAGGTATTCCATAAAAGTATCTATGTATTGTTAAGTTTCATTTCATTCAACCCTAATGAACTATTTGTCCCTGACCTAGAGTTAATTTGGAGCTGTTTGAAGCTGGTGATGTAATGGCCGAGCCCGTACAATGTGTAAGAATGATTGAAACAGTACAAAATTTGGCTGAAGTTTTGACAACTTCTCAACATGGAGGATATCCCGTTGTAAAGGGGAGTGAAGATGCTCTGTTAGGTCTCGTAGGTATAATTTCTAGGTACGATATTAAGTTTCATGAATCTTGCAAACGCTCCAAAAATGGATTAACATTCAAGCATTCATAATTCCAGTTTTCGTAAGCTTTATATTATTTGTAGAATGGAAGTCATAATACTACTTTGCAATTTGGATATGGAGGATGTGGATTTAGACCTTTATGGTCTTCGAGCGATAGATATCGAAAGGTTACACACGCTGTATTCTCAGGTAGTAAAAATTAAAAACTTAAAGATTTACTGCTAGATTTTTAAAAATTTCCCAGATTGAATATTCTGTAATTTCATTTTTCGCTGTCTCCACATTTGCAGTACAGCCGAGATCCGAAAGTTTTGAAAAATTATGAAGCAATAAATAAACTCTTGAACATTTACCTTCTGGATGCACGATACAAAGACCTGTACATCAATTTGGTAGGGTTTTGTGACCAACTTAAGTCTAACAATAAAACCAAGAATAAGTTGGGATAATTGATATTGGTTGGGTTATTCAGGTACCTTACGTCGATACCTCCACATTTAAAATTACCAAGTCGTTTTCTCTAGAACGAACTTACAACTTATTTCGTCACATGGGACTAAGGCACTTGGTGGTAGTAGATGATGACAATCAGGTCATTGGAATGATAACCAGAAAGGACCTTCTAGGATTCGAAATCGAGAAAAAGATTCATCACTTGATTAAACATTCAATGAACAGAACGTTTACAGCGTATAGTCAGAAAAAGGAAAATGTATCGGCTGTAAGCGTTGTAATACATGAAGCGAGTAGCGCAGAACGCATAACCGAAAACAAAGAAGATCAACAACAACAACAACAGCAAAGGGTCAGCACAGTATGACAGGAAGTATCGAAATCATATTGATTCAAGTGTCAGCAGCTTCTTTTAGAAAGTGTCTTATGCAACTTGTGGTGGTTTTGGATGAAGTGAATCTTAGTTCCAATCCAATAATTTTGGTGTGAATGTTTTGAGATGATATCGCGATGTCATTGTCATCACCGTGCACGTGTGTACTACTCATAGTTTATTGTGTTATTTTTTCCCTACGTCAAATTCATTACAATTACTAATATTGTTTCATTGACATTACATAATGATAAATATATATATATAGAGGTGATTTATTTTCAGCTGTGATTACGTTTAATTATGTATGACGCACAATGTGGCATATTTAGTTGTGCTTTCCCTTCATTACCATCATGCGCATTATTGTACATCAGCTTCACGATTTGCAAGCTTATGTAAAGGAACAAAGTAATTTTCTTTTGTAGACAAAGAAAAAAAACAAGACGATCTGCCTCTCAGGTACACACATCAGGTGTGAACCGTGGAAGACTGAATCAATTTGTACCTCTGACTATGTAAAAAACATCAAGGGTCATTATGTACATTATACATTATATCTGCACTTTAGTAGTGCTCTTGATGTTGATAATAATTTTATAGAATTAGACGGAGGCGCAGTCAAGTTCCATTTTTTTTCTTATGGAAGTCTACTAACTGTTACGACTCCTTCTATCATTATCTCAGACGATTCATCAGTGCGTTACATTTATGTGGATAGTAGTAGTTATAATTAGATGCGAGCGGAAAAAAATTCGATGGGATTTTACGGAAGTTGCTTTATGACTACGCACGCGTTGCGTGCTACATTTTCGTAGTTCATACAAATTAATAAACGTAACGTGTAGTATACATATACATGTTTTTGGTGTATTCTCTATATAGCCTCTCATATAAACTTTACATGGACACGCCTCCGTTACACATGTGATAATGTAATTAATGGTTGCTCCCTATAAAAAACGTAAACATTTTCTCACACCACACACTATCGCTATACTCTTGATCAAGATTAAGACTATGTCACGTTTTATCCTTTTGTTGAA
The DNA here is from genome assembly GCA_001718145.1 of Orchesella cincta. Lineage (NCBI taxonomy): Eukaryota > Metazoa > Arthropoda > Collembola > Entomobryomorpha > Orchesellidae > Orchesella > Orchesella cincta. The sequence goes on along the minus strand of LJIJ01000294.1, from coordinate 2,108 downwards.
TGAATGAATGAATGAAGGAATGGGAACAACACGCATGAGTAGTATCGGAATCGGAAGTTAAATGTAAGATGCAAATTATAGAGATTCTATGAAATAACAATTCTTTTCAACAACTGTAAACAAGTCGCAAAAATAAACACGTTTCAATTGATTTGTCCGTTTAATTATTACTACTCAGTTGTTGTGATAAAGGCAGGTATAATAGTCATATAAATGAAATCGACATTTTTGCATATTATTTTTTAGGAAATATGAGATGTTGAGATTACGTTGAGCGACTTAATGACAATGGAAATGAAGAATGATATGGAGGAAGCGTACACAGATTATAATAATTATTATTATCTTTCGTTTCATTTGCGCTTTTATTGAAACAACTTTGCAATTCCTTTTGATTGAACATTATAATATTATGTACATTAATGATACAAACAATTGCGTAACATTTTTTTAGTCGACTTGAGTATTTATCATTCTTTTGGTATGCTATTATGTAACACTATCTAACACACCACCTTTATACATATATATACTCACACAGATGTATTCACATACATTTTTGCACACTGTAAACATTCTTAAAATTGTATTAATATCAGTCGTATCATCAGTGGTACTTAAAATCATATTAAATAAGATCATATCATTTGGTAAACTAAGATGGCCGTTGCGATTGGTTGATACCTAACAATATGGTAACAGGAGAAGAATAGAAATGTGGTATGGACACGTGCGTTCACTTTCGAGCATATACCATTTAGGCTGCAACGATAAAAATCTTGACACGCAAATAAGAGCTAACAACTTGTAGAGAGTTTGGTTGTTAGCCAAGTAACGATAGCACACGTCCAATTGGGGAAAATTTTTGAGGATCGGGAAGGAAGAGCGGAATAATGTATCGACGTTCACAGGTGAAGGTTCGTCAATGAACCCTACATGCGCATCATGAGGAATATGAAATGGAGGGAAGATATTCACTTTGTCTATTGCATTAATGTTCCATGTATGTATGATGATGGAACAAATCAAGGCCACTAGAATCAGATCCAGATTCGAAATTTGGAGCAGATTCCCTACCTGGTGATCCCGTGTTCAAGTCGAAGATTAAGTATAGTGCGTGGAGGTGGTGGGGGAGGTGGCAACGGTGGTCCTGGTGGGGGACCACCATGGTGAGGTCCATCAATGTGGATAGGGGTTTCAGAAGACAAATCGGGCAGTGGAGAGGATAAAGAGTTGTGACGTCCATTAATGTGAATAATATCCGTAAACCTTGATGGAGAGTCAGTACCAATGCTTGATGATGGGTGATCATCATCTATATACTGGTTATCAATAGAGTTGCTAAAATCGTAATCCCCGTCGTCGAGAGCGCTAGTATCGACTCCACCTCTAACCTCATCGTAATGGACGACCTTGATCTGCATATGAGGATGGAGATAAGTTAAAAATCTTACAATGCCCCCAAAGAATGCTATTTGTGATGTATGCATCTTCGACCGTTCTACTTGTGTAAACTTACGTGTGAGAAAGCCGAGTTGGGAACATCTCGAACAAGATGCTCAAGGAAGGCTGGACCGTGCCCCTTTTCGGAAACGTAGAGACGACGATCGAACGGATAACCTGTCCAAACAAATGTTAATAAGTTAACTTAAAGTTTATCAGACAGTTCAGTTTAAAAAAGTTGTGGTTTTACCCATTGGACGCGCATCCGGATATCGCTCATCCATAAGCCCGCAGAAAATATAAGCAGGTCTACAATTTTGAGGTGGAGCTCTCCGATCTGGCACCACAGCATCCTCTTCGAATTTTATTATTGCGCATTGAAAGGCCTTCTGCGATTTCCTTTTGGAAACTCTGAAGAAATTTAGAAAGTGGGCTTTTGAGTACATCTTATGCAATAAATACTAGTGTTATGGAATAAAACGTAGATTGGGTGAGAGATAAATGGGGTCACAAGAGGTATCGAGTGTTAGAGCTTACCAAGGAGTAGTTCAGATAGAGGAACTATCACGAAACCATAAAATGGTATGATAAGTTATTCGTCAGAATTAGTTGTTCGGGTGAGTTCGCGCAGACTGGGAGGGAAGTCAATTCAGTGTACAGAAGCG